>MU275260.1:5775-102629 GCA_022160315.1 Panus rudis PR-1116 ss-1
ATACAAAGTATTGAAGTTGTTTTGAATATACACACTCATTTGGTCCAAATTCAAGCTCTGCAAGTTGGAGTATCTGTCAGAGCCCTGAGTGAGAAAAAATCAAAAAATGCATAATATATTCTTGCACAAGGCAATATCTAATGTTACTGTAGATATAGAGTATATGCATAGTAGGCTACACAACTATGCTAAACACTCCATCTGAATCCTTCTCTAACCCTGTGAACACACACTTCTGGGGGGTGTTCCATTTTTGATGATTGCCACTGTATCATGGTCCTTCGGAATCAATCTAGAATCCGAGGGCATTACAAGTAGTCTGCGTGTCAACGGAAGTAGCCGAGAAGGGGCAATAAGACAACTGGGTTATTCGGTTCTCGGAAGCTGCGTATCAGCTATAGTTAGATTAGTATGGAGACAATAGAGGATTATCCTTGAGAAAGGGACGTGTCGCCATGGCTATCAGTTTCATTGAGGCGTCCAAGATGAAGAGAAAACTACTCGCCTGTTTCTCTCGTAAGTTGTCTTCTACAACCGCGCATAGCGTACTCGTTTGTGCCAGACCACGACAACCGAGACGACGTACATGTATGGATTGCACCCTGTCCCCACGTGCTATGTAAGTAGTATATGGCTACGCACCTCTGCAATCACCGCTACTGCATCCTATATACTGCGCGTAGACTTCACTGTGGCGTTTCGCCGTAGGCTCGTGGCATCCTGCTCTCGAGTTGTCTGCAAGCTCGGGCACGTTTCTGCCGCGCCCAACGGTCTTACCTGACTATGCTATATGCCCAAGTCAGGTTCCGACTTACGCGTACGAATGGGTCGACCGTCGGGATGCGTCGATATGATGATGCAGTTGGACGTGCCGCACGCGTTCCGACCTTCCTCACAAGTTCGCAACATATGTACGTCTTTTGGAATAGCACGAGAGGTTCGTCGCAGGGCAAGAATATGACTTCAAGAGGTTCAATATGTAGCCTTTTCAGTAGGTGAACTGTACAGTAGGTTCGAGGAGATCATGAAGGAGATCAAGAGAAAACCACGTGACGGCTGTAGGTACTGGTACGTCACCCGGATCTCGGGCCGGTGACGGTGATTACCGCGTTCAGAATTTTCAAGGATCCTCTAGTCTCCCAACGGCAGACGAGACAGACAATTATTTCCTCGTCCCTCGAATAGGATCCTCCTTTCTTGGATTTTTTCAAGTTGTTTGAACTCATTCCCAACTCGTTCCTGTACTCTGCTATGTTAGTAGAAGTGGAAGATCGGAAGTGTAGCAGAAATCATAATGTGATGATGCCCAAGAGTCGTCGCGTGGTAAGATAAGGAACAGAAAGTACACATGTATGGTCGTAGGAGATCATGAAGGGAACGAAAGTCACTACATCGTGCATCAGCAGCCAAAAGAAATCGCACTGCAGGATCATGAAGAAACAGGAGGCAAGGTAGGCTCTTCCCTACTGACACTATCCTTCTCCAGGGACTCCTTTTCCGTCGCAGCAGACCCGCCTTCTAGTCCATTTTGTCTGACATCATCGACGTATACGACTTCCTCGTCGTTATAGTTCGTTTCTTTGATCGTTCGGATGACGAGGTATGCCCCTGGATAGGAGACGAGAAGGAGGACCCATGACGCAAGCTACGAAAGATGGTCACAGTCGGTGGGCATATTGCGAAAGGGAAGGATGAGGAGGATACGCACGTGTTCATTGAGGAGCGGCGTCGATACTGCATCCATACCGAAACTTCCTGCTTCGCCCGCACTTTGGATCGCCTTGTACATTCCCGCGAACCTGGCGAGTTTGAAGGGGTCGTTGGTGAGTGCAGACATGATCCAGTAGACGAGAGCTTGGAAACAGGCGTCCGCGAAGTAGTCTAACAGTAAGGGAGTTGTTGTTAGTAAGTCACAAGAGGACAAAGAGCGACAGTGATAAGTGTACATACAGAAGAAGAATAACAATGCTTTCCCAGCATACGCATCATCCTTATAATTGATCAAATGTCCCGCAGCCTTCATCTCCTTCCCCTTCTCTCTATCGAACGTCACCTGCCAACTCAACCCAACAGCCCAAACAATGATCGTCAACACAGTCACGAACGCCAACCCGATGTACCCTCTTGTTCGACGATGCGCCCACTTGGCGTCGAGGACGAGGTATCCGATGATCATTGCTCCGATGATGGCTCCTGCGCCTTCGAGAGCTGCGTTGAGAGCTCGCGTTGGACCGTCGAACATGACTGCGTTCAAGGCGTTTTGGTATGCGTAAAAGTAGTTGGAGGCGAAGAACATCGGGAGGAGGGCTACCCGATGACATTAGTATGGGACATCACGAAAGTATTTGTTGCGAGCAGAGTGACTTACCGAGTATTCTCCAGTCCTTGAAGAGACGTGCCATTCCGATTATTTCTTCGTGAGGCTTGGATGCAGCTTCGAGTTTGACAATGGTCCCGTCGGAACGAATGACGCGGTTTGGAGGGAGAACGGCTGCTGAAGACACGATACCAATGGCAATGATCACGATGAACGCCTATTCCAGAATTCTTAGTTTTTGCACTAGCAAACGCCGGGTTCAGTGGAGAGTACTTACGACATAAGTGCTCGTAGACACCGCAGTAAGCTGTCCACTCCTAATATTAATCGCAAGAGCGATAATACTCCCCAAGAAACTTCCAAACTGGAAAATAGCCCAAAATATCGAGAACGCTTTTCCTTTATCTTTCTCCAGTGGGTAACTCATCATAATCGAACCTTGAGCAGACCAGAGAAGTGCTGCGGTGAATCCGAGGACTGCTCCTGCGAAGATAAGGAACCATCGTGTGCCTTGAACTTGGAAACACCAGAGTGCGCCGACGTAGAGGCCGTAACCGAGGGTACCGATGAACAGAGTGAGCCTTGGGCCCAGGACTGGATGCGAGATACGTTATCGCTCGAAGACGGTTTGGTGGCAGAAAGAGTCATGAAGGCGGCGTACGATTGTTAATTCCACCGGAAATGATACCGGTGAGCGCGAACATGCCGTACAGTACTCCATTGGCAATGTCGGAGAGAGTGACGTCTTGTGTGCCTCCAGCACCAAGGTTGGAGACGGCGCTGAACATGCCTACTGTAGCGAAGCTGAATGGTACAAAAAATGGTCAATCGATGTATGTATGACCTTCGCAAGAACTGTCGAAACGCACCAGGTGAAACCGACGAGTATGACCTGCGTCGTAGGGTTCCTACATGGTTCTATCAATACAGCCCACCTATACAGCCTAACTCGGATGAACCACATACGTATAGAACCTCGGGAGCTTGATTTCGACCATAACGCACCTTTGTCTTATCCAAGCGCGCACACTACTAGGGGTACGCAACGTTAACGTAGAGGTCGACCTGGGGAGCGAAAGAGCGGCGTTACGACTGAAGGGTGCTTATATATCTCACATATAGAGTACACCTGGAGCATACCAGCATATGGCCAGGAAGGTTTCAATGGAGTCCCGGCGCCGATCCGATCAGCCGACCTGCTTTGCACATTGTGCGTTTGTCTTCTTACTCCCAGGAGACGTTGAGCCTTGAGGACGAGAACCCATCAAGATCGAGAAGCTCGGGATTCTTATCGCTTTCTTCGTTGTGAGCTAATCAATGAGTGGGAGTCTGTGGAAGTGGGAGAATGATAACTTTGTGGAGGCTTGGCCAATTTACCGGTTTACCGAGAAGTATTGCGTTCGTCGGCATCTGGAATGAGCCCGGAAAGGAATGGGCAAGGTCTAATGAGGTTTTCAGAGCCGACCCACAGGAAAAGGATAGGATACCTTGAATATGTGCAAGTCATCGAAATATATAACGTCTGTACCAAGCTTGCATCCCCTGCTGTGCCAATCAATACGCAACCGCTGCATGCGGGTACCCTAAATATAACTCGGGCTGAGGACGACGAATCCGAGATCTGCGCGCAGCAATAAACAGACAATTTGTTAGGAGCCCTAAACCAACCCGCGCGGTACAAAGCCGACTTACCAACACTATTTCCACTATCGTACAGAGGCTCTGCATTTTGAGTTTCATCACACAAAATTCAAACGTCCGACGTCAACAGGCGGTGATGTTGGCATCTTTGGCGACTGCTTCCGCTAGTAGGAGGACATCCTGCTACCGAGAAATCTCCTGAGCGTCGTGTGTTGACGTGGTGCAGGATGTTGAGTTCGATGTTCTCACCGTGCCCCGAAGCCGGCTCGGGAGGCTGTTATGAATGTCCAGATAGAGTTTCGGAGCTGCCAGAAGTTGGAGATATGGGTTGGGTATAGATATCGGAACGGTCCAAATATACCTAGGAGATTTAGCAGCCAAACGGTTCGTCACTTGGACATATCCCGACTCCCGAGGTCTCCTTGACGTTGAGGGGAAGAGACCGCGATTTATCTAAATACGTTGGACGACCTGAGGATATATTCTAGAGAATGCAGAGACGAGACTAAGCCGCAAAGTATTGGCAAAACTTTGGTTCAGGAACGTACCCATATGGAAACCGCACTCCGAGTCGCTCTATGATGTATTAGTAGGCTGACAATCTGGGTTTCACGCACGTCTTGAAATAGATTGGAATTGTGATACACATACCTCACGGAGCACGCGAGGGCACCAGTGAGGAATGGGCATCATGTTCGTACTCCAATCGTGGTCAATGAGACAAGTGATCGATCGGCTTGATTACAGGTAGAAAGAATCATCGTACCTCTGGAAGTGGACAACTTGGACTACTGATTGCTAGCATTCGTAGTGTCAATGGAAAATGCGGACAGAATAAGTGATGCATCGCTGATACATAATATCGTGCGCCTGTTCTGTATGCCAGATGCCTACCGGTCTATGAAACCCCCAGTTTCTACATTTGATTCCATTGGTCACTGCTGCGAGCACTCATGCTATCTCCCATTACTTTCAATTCATCCCGGACATCTTCAGGGAATTTGAAGCCACCCGATTCCGTGCATAGGACTGTGCTGCTTTCCAGGTTCTTGTCACTCCCAGGACGAAGTGCGTTCCACAATACATCAATGTCAAGCTCGTAGTACATCGCATCGACGATGCGTTGTGCAGGGTCGAAAAAGTCTCTGCACAATAGAGGTCAATAGACTGCCAAGTATCCGCAAGGATAGACATGAATGAGACATACGAGACAATGCTTACTTCAGGGTTGTCGGTATATTTCCAGACCCTTCCTAGCGTTGGGCCTCTCTCTTGGTCATCAAGAAAGAGTTTATGTTCCACCACAAAATACGCGGAGCATGACATTTGCTCATCGTATAGCATGTTGAAAAAATCTGACCAGTATTCTCCTACGTATTGGTCCATGAAAAAGGTCGTTTCGAAGGTGCGTCCGTCTGCGAACGTAGCCACGATGAAGTACATCGTCTTCGGGCGTTTGCAGGCAATTTCTTCGTATTGCACGGAGCGAGTCATGGGATCGCGCGAGTACAAGGCGTTGGACATCCGCGCAAGTTGGAGCGCAAAACGGACGATATCTTCGACACCTGAGGCGACTTGATTATGGTTGTGTAAACCGAGACAGTCTGAACTGACAGTCCATGCTGAGATATGGGTCAATGGCGATGCCGGAGATAGAGAAAGCCTCTGCCAGTGGCAACGCACCAAGGGCGGCGTGTGGCGAATCGATGACATGCTTGACGTTCGTATTGTACAGACACGTCAGACTTTCATTTCGGATCGGAGGCTTCTGGTTAGAGATGGCAAATTGACGTTGCAATGCACCAAACGGACTAATACCTCAGATTAAGAAGTCTAGAAAGAAACAGAAAAAAAAACACATACTGATGTCTACTCAGAAATTGTTTCTTTATGAACTCCGCAGTTCCAACGACATTCCCTGATTCGTCACCCCTGTATTGAATCCGACTAACTGCGTCTTTCATGTAATTGGTGACCTGAAGTATTCATGAAAGTCGATATTAGTGGCACGTACACTGTAGCTGGGAGAGAGGACAAAAGACGCACATCGTGCCAGGTATTGGGATCAGTGCTGTAGAGAAAGTCTGAAGCTGCGGTGGCAGGCATAGTGCGATGGTTTGCACAAGAAGTGACGCCCAATAAGTATCATTCAGAACGATACTTGAAAGAACACTTACAACGCCCAAAAAAAATCGGCGTAGGGGAGGTATCAAGGACCAGAGAGGCTGTAGCAAGGAACAAAAGGTGTACAGGAATTGTAATCCTGAGCATCAAAATAAGCGCAACGTACGCTTGGCGATGTAATTCTTGTGACGCAACCACCACCCTAGAGGCTTACGGCTATTGTTCTGAAGGACGTGCGGCCATATCCGCATTTCGATCTGGCGCGCCCAACACCGGTCCTGTCGAAGAACGGAATTGGGGTAGTTTCTTCTCTTAAATCGTACCTACCGCAGTTGCACGCCTGCTACCGTGACATGGTTGTTATCCTGGAGCCTTGCGTCAATAAGTGCCCTGCATCCCGGGTAGTAGGGGTTGTCCATACCCGTATATTGCCGCATGACTGGATTGCTACTACCACTGTAAGCTCGGGTAGCGGTAACTTGCTACCTCTTCAACGATTTGAATCATACCGATCGCACTTGTCGTTGTCGCCATGGAACCCTGTTCTATTATTCCAGTATAGACCGTGCTTTCGTCTGAACCGGTGGTACGTGACGCATGTGTCGCCTGATGACACCTTTCGGACCTGTTTCGGACTGAGCAATGGTTCGGGATTGCTGTTGTCGTTGTTGACATCCAGGATGTCTGGCGGAGACGTATGGGATGAGCAGACATTGAAAGAGAGTTGGACGCGAAATCATACCTCAGTTGGAGGGGTGAGGAACGTCAACGATAGAGTCAATGAAAACTTGAAAGAAGAAGAACAAAAGAAAGATAGAAATGCGATGACATAAAATCGGTATAGTTACACATCAGGAGAAGAACAATAGACCCGAGGCTACGACGCACACCCGAGCACCAATGACCCCTTTCGGTCAGCAAAATCAGCTAATCGAGCAAACCTGCAATGACGGGTATACCATTGGCAGGCTTGTTATAACCGGCGATGATCTCAGCAACGTTCACCACGTAACTGTCCTGGGTAGGAAGGACTTCATATCGCCTATCATCCAACTTCACGCCTTTGAGAACCTTGCACAACCGAGATACGTCGAATTCGAAGCATGCGAGAGATTTCCAGTAACAGTGGTCGCCGAAGCAGTGTCTGTAGGCATGAATAAGAATGGGTGGGGTAAGCGGGAGAGAGGCTGAGTAAAGGTGCATTTGGGGCAACAAGGAAACTTACGTCGACACCGGCCCTATAGGCAACCACATCTTGCCCAGCGTAGTATCCGTCCAATTATCCGACTCCCCAAGGACCACCCCACACTGAATCAAGTTCACGCCTTCGACGATAAACTTCTGCCAATAATACCACGTGAACGTATCGACGAAGAACACAGCCTCGAACGCACGGCCATCTTCAAGGACACCTCGGATGACATTGATCTTCTCAGGTCGGGGACAGAATACGCCTGACTGTTTGTGCAAGTCTCTGTGGAGGATATCGGACATGCGTCCTAGACGGTGAGCGATATCTATGGTTGACTTCGAGAGAGACATCTTTGGACCGTCTGTGTGGAACCCGAGACAGTCCGCGCTGACAATCCAAGCTTGGAACGTAAATATGAGTTACGGCGGACAGTGAAAGACGCGTGGAACGCACCGAGTGCGGTATACAACGAATAGATTGCGTAGTTGGTGTTCGTCTGGTATAGTTTCGTTTTGGTGTAATCCGCGGCGTCGGGATAAGAATCACCATATGAACTACACAGCAAACCATTCATATCTGCACAACCAACGCAAAGGGATTGATACATACTTGTAATGCTCCAAGATATGGACGCGTATATACTCCAGAGTTTGCTGGACGAGTTTATGGTTCTCAGGCCTCCTCTCAATCCTTCTCAGCGCCCCGTTCATGTACTCGATGACCTACGGTACGGAGGTCAATGTCAGTGGCACATAGATGGAGAGGAAGGAAGAGACGTACATCTTCCAGATCCGAGGGCTGGAAGTCCTTGAAGGAGAAATCCGGGGTGGATGCGGAGGGCATACTGAGACAACAGTTTGAGAGGATATGACACGCAACAACGATAATGGAGGAAAACAGTCTCGACAGCTGGAGACAAAACGATACTGGCGGGGTATCGCAAAATGCGGGGTATTTTGTAAGTCAAACGGGATAAGAGGCGGGTACTTATACGCGGCGGACAAGGGTGGCCCCGATCATTCAACAGCCATTTTGCACTGAACGCCACGACAAAGAATTGTTCGGCGTCGTTATTTTTTGGCGTATCCGCGGTGGCCTGAAGGACACAGTCACGTGTAGGCCAGAAAGGTCTTGAACCTAAAACCTTCGGAGATTCAAAAGAGGTGAGGAATCGCGTTGACCCACTCCTATCTGTGACGCGTCGAGTGAGAATTTCAATATACGCGTCTTGTTGATGAAACTGGTCAACAACAAAGGAATGCAAGTCGATACGCTTTGCGCATTCTGCTGAGACGGGTAGGTTCCCTAGCCCTGAAATGAATTCATACCCGCTACCGGCATAAAATACATCAGTATCCATCCAAACACGAGTCCTTTGCAAAGAAAGCGGCAACAGAAAATACCAGCAATAACCCATCTCATCGAACCTCCCTCACATCAACCCACTTCTACCCCACCCACTTTGACCGTAATCTTGTAGGGAAAGGGGGAGATTCCCCCTGCGTTGGTTATGGGCGGAACGCCCGACCGTCCGGGTGCAGACGAGGTATGTGTGAGGATTGTCTTGAGACTCTTTGTGAGTGTCGATGCTAGGTCCTGATTGAATTTCAGGCGTTCTAATAAGGATGTAAGTCATGTACGTCCTACGTATTACAAATGCAGATCTTGCGGTGGAACCAACCTCGTTCAGTTGTCGGTTGTCGGACCTCGGCGTTGATGTTCCTGCCAGGACGTGAGGGGTATGTCTGGAAGTATGATGAGAGGACATACCACTGTTCCCAGGGAACCTCTTCCTCGCCCCCCAACACAGGGAACCAAGTCTTGCGTTGTCTCCGTTCAGACATGACCAAAGTGATCTACCAACCCAAGCTTCAACGAAGGGCTCAACCGCCAACATCCAAATTCCAACAAACACACCTGTCCCCGCTTACTACTCCCAAGCTCAACAGCCTTCCAAAACGCATCGACCTTCTCCTGAACTAAAGCCTTGATCTCAGGATCATCTACACCTGGCTAACACTCTCAACCTAACCCCTCCAAAACGGAGACCAAACTGAACTGAACGCTTACCAAGGTTACGTCGAGCACTTCGAACGTCTGGGGTTTGACAGTCCCGAAAAGTCGGTGAAACAGAACTGCATGGAGGACCGCTCGTAAGACCTCCTTGGTCGTGTGTCGGTCAAGAACCTAGCTTGTTCATGCTTTAGCCTTCCAATGCGGTCATTGTCACGAATACGATATTTCGTACTAGGTTGATTTCAATCTTAGCATAAGGTTCGCTCATCTTGATGGACGGTCAATGGTCAAGCAGGTAAGTACGACATAAGGAACTCCGTATGCTGAGATTGTGGTGGATGTTCCTAGTGAACCGAGTTTGGTCTCGTAGGGGTCAGTAAACGCGTGTCTACAACTCAGCTGACGTAATCAAAATCTCATTACGCTTTCGACGACTTCATTCAATCGAAATCGCAAGTCCTCTCTCCTCGCGTTCTTTCTGTCTTTCACCTCTTTCCTTAACCTTACTTCGCTCGGTACTGAAGACTTTACACGATGTCAGGACAAACACCGGTGTTCGTTATGAGTGAGTTTTAGTCTCGTTCTCGGGACGCGTTTTGGGGCGCGAGAGGAGGAAAGTGACTGACATGAGACGAAATTAACGTTCAGACACTGCGCCTGAGAGGCAGTCGGGCAGGAAAGCGCAGATTTCTAACATCACGGCTGGAAAGGCATGTAGTGTATTCAAAGGATACGGAACGCATCCCACTGAAGTCTTCTTGCGCTTTAGACAGTTGCAGATGTGATTCGGACATGTCTGGGCCCGAAAGCCATGCTGAAAATGATCTTGGATCCTATGGGTGGTATCCTGTACGTGTATTTTCTTATATATACGAAGTGTGAAATTGCTGAAAGATATATCGCAGGTTGACGAACGACGGAAACGCCATTCTTCGCGAGATCGACGTCGCTCACCCCGCTGCAAAGAACATGATCGAGCTCAGTCGGACACAAGATGAAGAATGCGGTGACGGCACAACGAGCGTCATCATCCTCGGTGCGCCTCCTTCCATCCACTACTAACACTCTATCCAATCCCAACTAACCAAATACCCACCTTTCTCAGCCGGTGAAATTCTCGCTCAATCGCTATCACAGCTTGAACGAGACATCCACCCAGTAGTGATCATCTCCGCCTACAACAAAGCCCTCAAAGAAGCTCTCGAGATCGTCCAACGTATCTCAGTCCCCATCGACACCTCCAACGACACCGAGATGCTCTCCCTCATCAAAACCTCCATCGGCACCAAATTCGTTATGCGCTGGTCAGACCTCATGTGCAAGTTAGCGTTACAAGCAGTCCGGATCGTAGCACAAGACGAAGGCGGGATCAAGAGCGTCGATATTAAACGGTATGCTCGGGTTGAGAAGATCCCAGGTGGCGAGATCGAGCAGAGTACGGTGTTGAATGGGATTATGTTGAATAAGGATATCACCCACCCGAAGATGAGGAGACGGATTGTGAATCCGAGGATTGTGTTGTTGGATTGTCCGTTGGAGTATAAGAAGGGTGAGAGTCAGACGAATATTGAGATTTCGAAGGAGACGGATTGGTCGAGGATTCAGGAGTTGGAGGAGGAGCAGGTGAAGGCTATGGTGGATAAGATTCTCGAGTTTAAGCCCGATCTCGTCATCACCGAGAAGGGCATCTCAGGTGCGTCCCAATGAGAACCTCTCTACTCCAATTCATTGACTTATTGATTGACACAAATCTTCGCAGACTACGCCCAACACTTCCTGTACAAAGCCAACGTCTCCGCCATCCGCCGAGTCCGCAAATCCGACAACAACCGAATCGCACGCGCCGTCGCAGCCACCATCGTCAACCGCCTCGAAGACCTCCGCGAATCCGACATAGGCACCCAATGCGGACTCTTCCACATTGAAAAAATCGGAGACGAATACTTCACATTCCTCACCGAATGTACCACCCCGAAAGCATGCACTATCCTTCTCCGCGGACCTTCCAAAGATATCTTGAACGAAATCGATAGGAACTTGGCCGATGCGATGAGTGTGGCTAGGAATGTTTTCTTTAATCCGGTGCTGGCGCCTGGTGGGGGTGCGACGGAGATGGCGATTAGTGTGGGGTTGCATGCGAAGGCGAGGAGTGTGACTGGGGTGGAGGGGTGGCCGTTCCGCGCTGTTGCGGATGCGTTTGAGGTTATTCCCAGGACGCTCGTGCAGAATAGTGGAGGGAATGCGATAAGGGTGTTGACTGAGCTTCGGGTTTGTGTGTTTCTTTTATTTAATTCTTACGGATGTGACTGATGGTGATGTTTTTGGTAGGCGAAACACGCAAATGGCGAACATTCGTGGGGTATCAACGGTGAGACGGGTAAGATCGTCGACATGAAGGAGTACGGTCTCTACGAATCCGCCTCTGTCAAGGCAAGTCTCTTCTCTTACTTCCTCTCTTCCTCTCTTCCTCTCTTACTTCCTCTCTTCCTCTCTTACTTCCTCTCTTCTCTTTTACTTCCTCTCTTCTCTCTCACCTTTCTCTCCCTTACACCCACCTTCAATCCCCTCACCCACCCTAACACAAACTAACCCAACCCTCCCAGATCCAAACATACAAAACAGCAATCGAAGCAGCCCGCGTGCTTCTCCGCGTCGACGACGTCGTCCAAGCCAAGAGACAAGAGAGAGACCAAGGTGGAGGTGCTCCTCCTCCGGAGGAGATGGCTGAGTAGACGATGATTTGCTGGGTAAAAGATCTGCTGCGCTCTTGAGCTTCTGGTCTTAGGCATAAGTAGGCATTCTTGTGCACTCTGAGTCTTAGGCACTGTGTGAATGCTCGAGGAGATACTAGTAGACTGGCAAGAGGCAGTCGCTCATTGGTATTGATGTGGATGGGTAGATGCTCAGAGCTTTAGGTAGTTAGATGAAAACTGTATGAAGAATAAAAAAACGTTGGGCATGATCAACTGCACATTGTTCTTGTTCCTTCTCCTCGCGATCGAGCAAAGTTCACGCATACTGTGAACCGTGCAAGGTAAGACATACACACGATTCAAGGTTAGTTATTATACGGTCCGAGGTGATTACAAGTCATAGCCATACACTGGGCAGCTAGTTCCATGGATGAATCATGATTTCGTCGCGTCGACTCGGAGGTTTCGCGGTCGGCCGACTCACCGTACAACAACGCACCGTACAACGATAACGATAGGACGATATCAAACCTCTTCAACCCCCCGAGTATCACCAATATCACCAATATTACTACATATCAACGAACCTCGAACCCTCGAGCTCGGTCAATGTAGTCTCTAGATAACACAGTAACACCTAGAGCAATGATCGAGATTCGAATATACCATATCACTAGCATACGGTCTCGGAGGACGGAGATACCGGCAGCAACTATACCAACATTGATTGCAGTACTAGTCCGGTCCTGAAGAGTTAAGGTACCCGAGCTCGGGAGCCTGAGGTACATACCATATCACTCACCATGCTGTATCTTGCTTATTTATACGACGCAATGAGGTGCGGTAGGGTGGCTGGGTGAGGTAGGGTGAGGTACGGAGGGCAATTGTGAGTTTGTAATTGACGCGCCTTGATACGCCCGTTCGGAGTCGGAGACCTCGTAACGTATAACATATAACATGTGAATCGTGATAGGCTATATGGCTGCTCTGAGATGTTGAGGTTCGAGTTGAGTACTGTAGTTGTGAAGTTGAGGAATACCTTGACGATAAACACACGAAGCGACGACCTCCAGCTCCAGCGCGAAGGAAATCTTACTCCTCGAACGTTAGCTTAAACTCTCCTCCACGTTGGCCCTAGAACTTGAAGGGTTTGATAGTACATATTCGAAGCCACCCCGGCCTCCGGCACACGAAGGGAAAGAATAACCAACCGAACTGAATTGAAAGAAGAACGAGGCATGCCTTGTGATAACTCGACTCACCCTAACCAATTCCTCACCCTGGGCAACTCACCCTATGCAACTCGCCCTGAGAATGGGCATCGACATGATACATGATGATACATCGGAGAACGGCCATCTGCGAACCAGCGACGTGTCAACGATTAAATTGGTCAATTGTCAATGGGCCAATTCAGTTAAATGGGGAGGTATATAAATAATTTAAAGCTGTGGATGGACGAAGAGGGATGGGTGGGATGCCACGCTCTGGCTGTGAGAGTTCCGTGGACCGTGGCTGTATGATAGCTTGACGTTGATGTCTTGACCTGTCTTGACTGAATTCAGATCTTGTTTTGCCTCCGCTGTCCTGTCCTCGAGAGTGTCCCGTACGGCGAAGACCTCCGGTCAATAAACCTGTCAGTTACAGCGTAACACGTATGTATCATATGCATACGGGGAACTCGACACAGACAAAGGGTCGGTGAGAGATGACCGCGTACCGTCTTGAGCGCAGTGTGGTGCGTTGATGGGCCCGGGCTCTACATCCCAAGTCATATGAACAATGAACGAGGCCAGTGGGCTCCGCGCGACATGAAATACCAAGCTCAACAACGCGTATGCCATCGGTGAAGCAGTCCGAGTCCGAGTGTTCAATATTAAGATTGTAATATTGTGGAATGAGACTAGGGAGAAGAGGTGCCTGTAGGCGTGGTCGCGACTATACTAAGAACGAAATCGGTTATTGAAAGAGAGAGAGGAGGGAGAGATAGAGGCGATATGCAGGGGGATGTAACATATGGGAGCACATGCTTGACCGCGCCAGGCACCCACCTTGTGCTCGAGCGATCGTCAGTACTAGTGCTCTTTGCGTCCCTCACCACCATATCCGTACGCAACGTCTACGCCCTCGTCAACACCGTCTCGCACGACGAGCAGCCACGACGCAAGGTTAGGAAGGTCGTCACCAAAGCATCTAAATAGAAGGGCAAGACGAAAAGGAAGGAGGAGAAAAATGCGGGGAAGGCTCACGTGGCGGGGGGACAAGATCTCGATTTACCGATCGGGTCGTGTGCGTCCCATCAGAGTTGTCCATGCGCTCCCTCCCTCCCGTGGCCCCCTCGATAAGCCCTGGCTGCGTTTTAGCTATATATTGTGGCGGCTCTTGGGGCTCTCGTAGCGTGCGCTCCTCCCCCTCCCTCGCACTGACCGTCCCCAACGACGAGCACGAGCACGAGCACGATGGTCGACTTTAAGCTCCCTCGGTTCTATACGTGCGTCCATGTTTGATGGTGGACACTGACACTGACATTGAAACTGACGCGACTCACAGGAACCCGATGACCCAGGTCATCCTCGTCGGCATCACCTGGTACGTCGCGTACACCCCGTAGATCATGATTGAACACCGAACGCTAATGCGACGCGTCGACAATGATAGCTTCGCCACAGTGGGCATGTTCAGTGCCGTCTCCAACCTCGGAGCGGGAGGGTCTCAAGACGTCGCGCTCTCCGATACAGCCAACGGGGTCCTCTACGGCATGTTCGCTCTCACCGGTCTCATCTCCGGTGGTATCAACAATCGTCTGTGCCTCCCTATTAAACTTATCCCTATCCGAAAGATAACCGTATCTCTATTTGACATCCAGTTTTGGGTCCGCGTCTGACGCTGTTCATCGGTACCCTCGGATACGCACTCTACGTCGGTGCTCTATGGTGTTTCCAAGTCCAGGGTACACGTTGGTTCCTCATCTTCGCAGGAGCCGTCCTCGGGTTCACCGCAGCCTTGTTATGGTCCGCCCAAGGATCCATTATGATGAGTTATCCGTTAGAGAAGGATAAGGGAAAAGCGTTCTCGATATTTTGGGCCATCTTCCAGTTTGGAAGTTTCTTGGGGAGCGTGATCGCTCTTGCGATTAATATCAAGAGTGGCTCGTTGAGTGCTGTCTCGACGAGCACCTATGTTGTGCGTAACGTCCTATTAGTACCATCATTATGTTGGAGGTTCATGACACCCCCGCAGGCATTCATCATCATCATCTTCATCGGTATCGCCTCCGCCTTCCTCGTCCTCCCACCCAACCGCGTCGTCCGCTCCGACGGCACCCTCGTCAAACTCCAAGCCGCCTCCAAAGTCCACGAAGAACTCATCGGGATGGCACACACCCTCAAAGACTGGCGCATGCTCGCCCTAATCCCCATGTTCTTCGCCTCCAACTATTTCTACGCCTACCAAGGCGCCTTGAACGCCGCCATGTTCGATGGCCCTACTAGGGCTTTGAACGCTACGCTTGAAGGTGCTGGAGCGATCGTGGGGGCTCTGTTGATTGGGTTTTTGGTGTTGGATGCCAAGTGGGCGGGGAGGAGGACTAGGGGGTATATTGGGTTGGCGGTGGTGGTCGTTGCGACTGTTGTGGTGTGGGCTGCGGGACTTGGGTGGCAGGTGACGTTTACGAGGGCGGATGGGGTGAGGATGAAGGAGGAGGGAAGGTTGATTAATTATAAAGACGATGCGTATACCGGAAAGGGACCGTTGTTCTTCTTCTGTGCGTCCCTTTACTCTCCCTCCTATTTTCTTACTCACGTATTTTTCTTCTTTTAGATTACTTCGCAGACGCATGCTACCAAGCTCTCGTCTACTGGATCATGTCCGCACTCACCAACGACCCATTCACACTCGCCCGTTTCGCAGGTCTCTACAAGGCCCTCCAAAGCGCAGGCTCAGCAGGGAGTTTCGGGATGGACGCTGTCGCCACGCCTTTACTTAACGAACACGTGAGTCTCTGTCTATCTCCTTACTTTTTCAATCATTCTATAGCTGAGAAAAACGGAATGTGACTGACGATATCCCCCTCCTCGACAAACAGCTCGCCTCATGGCTCCTAATGATAATCTCATACCCAGGCGCATTCCTCGTCATCCGTACCATCAAAGAAACGAACTACGAAGATGAGGAAGTGGTTTATGTCGATGATGTGCAGAGGGACCATATTGAACGTGGGGAGGCTTTGGACGTAGATGGGTTGGAGAAGGATGGGAAGGATGGGTCGATTGAGAAAGCTAGCGTGAAGGAGAGTACGTAGACTCGAAGCTGACGGCTTGACGGGTTTCATTATGAACTTCCATCTCCACCGCACACTGTTACGCCGTACGCTGCTACCACAAGCGATACGTCTCGTACGCTTTGCTCGTTGCACGATCACGATCATGATCACGGATAGGGTTTCTTTCGTTTTTCTTCTTCTTGTTGCGTTACGTTCGGATTATGTTCCTCCTATTCGTGTTCTCATGCATGTATTAATCGACTGCAGTATTGTGTTTGATTCGATTGTTTTTGGGTTTTTGTGGATGATACATATAATCTCGTCGAGGACATTAATAATTGCTCGCGTCTACCTATTTAGTACATAGTTTGACCCGCTGTCAGGACTCAGAAAACTCGGGGCGTCGAGTGCACCAGCTCCGAATCGTTAACGTTCCAGTCAGCACTGGGTCCGTATTGCTACCGTTCAACGTTTCAAACGCGTGAGCCTGGACAAGCTTGACAGGTGAGATTCAGAAGTCCGCCACCTTCAGCCACATACAAGTTAGCCGGCCGGATTATCTTCGGATAACTCACTTCAATTGCAAGTCTCTGTCCTGGATCCAACCCTAACCCCGGGCCATCTCATCTCATCCCAATCTATGTAACTAACTGCCAGCCCAACCCAGCCCAACTTGAACCCAACCCAACACATCCTATCGGACCTATCCCATCCCATCTCTTTCAAAGTTTCAATCCCAACGGGCCGCCCCGTCCCATCCCATTTCATCCTAGTAAGTACGTAGTAGGAAGTACGTAGTAGGTATCCGGTAGATTGACGAAAACCTCGAAACCTCACCCACACCCTCTCGAAGTACGAACACTAACCCTTGCATTAATTGAAACTGAGTGGACATAATACTAGTACCGGCTGGCTGGCCAGGGCCCCTAGCTAAAACTCATATATAATACAACTCAGTGTACAGTCATTGGAACGATACTGTGAGCACTGAGTAAATTCGGTACCGGTACAGGCCCACTGCGCTGCAGGACAACTTGAAGGACAAGGACGCAGGAAAGTGCGACGCCACGATTGGAGTCTGGCGAACCTAGGAGGTCTCCGAGTCGATAGCGATATCAATGTCTAGATTGCAAAGGCGATAATGTAGTAAGTACCCTTGATATCCTGAGGAATGGAAGGTGGGTACTACGTACGGCGCCGAGTGGTATGCCAATGGTATACCTCCTCCGGGGTGGCTCGTACTGGCCGCCTATATTGTAGCTTTCCAAGGACCGATGGAAACCTGTCGATTGGGGGGCCGACTTGAATGTTCACTTCAAGTCTGTGATCCAGCGTGGGGTCGGAGTCTGCCAGGTATCCCTTGACCCGGCGGTCCTCTCGGAGTCGTAGTCAACGTTCAAGTTGCATTATGTGCACGTACAGTGCGCAGTTGCAATAGTATGAAGCTCCTATTCGTACGTAACGTTATCTACCGTGCTCGATTTTACTTTTGAAGTTTTTTGCGGCAGGGTCTGGTCTCGGAGACGAGCTCTGACGGCGATATATTCTAGTAGCTATGCAAAGCCACAATTTAGAGGGGTTTTAAAACAACGCACATTGGCAACGGCGTGGACCCTCTCTTGAAGCCTCAGAGTCCTCGGGCCTCGGACATAAGGCTTTAGGGGCCTTATGTTCAAGACACTATGAGACAGGGAGGTACGGTCCCAAAAAGCCACAACCACTCCCCACTCCTCATACGCGATATATCACGGTGAGGTCCTAGTGGCTGAGGGTCGGAGGTCGTCAAGTTGTTGACAGCCTTTGAACGACTCGGGCCGTATCATTGATTTAACCTTACGACCGTCGAGTCACCCCGGTCCGAGGGGAGGTCAATGTCTTTGTTCATTGTGCCGCCGTTCTCAGGCTCATGATCGCAGCTATTACAATTGACAACGGACAATGGACAATGAAATTGTTTAGTTGACGATTTGGCGGCTTGTCCATGATCACGGCTACTCATTGTCCACTAGCCGAGCTATTGGCAGTGGGATATATAATGCCACGGGCTTGGTGCGTTGGTTCGTTAGATACCCCCTGTACTTTATGATACCCCCTCACGTTCATTAATACCCATCAACTCACGCATTCCAGTCATACCCCTGCATCCTATCTTTATTGAATATCTATATATCATTCTCTGTCGAAATGTTCTTCATCACACTCAGGCTTCCGTCACTCCACTTTCAACTTGCCAGCCACTTGCTCCAGTCTTCTTCAATCGCCTTTTAACAATATCATTATTACTTTCGTGCCCGTTTTGTTTCTTTCGACTTGGTGTTGTACCACTATCTCCTCCATCCCCGCCATCTCTCCCCTCCCTTCCCCGCCCCATCCATACACCCTCACCCCAGGACTCCAAGAACAACCAGAAGAACACGGTATATCAGTGAACGACCTGATCCTGGCGTACGTCTCTCCTGCTCCCTTTCTTTACCAACTCGCGGAGAATATCTCTGACCGGTCTTTACACAGGTCTCAGCTCGACTCGAATAACTCGTCAAGGCTGAACTTGAATGGTTCCACCGTGACATACACACTTTAGGCTCCGGTGGCGACTCGTTAAATCGCTGCTTCGACCCGACGTCCAGAGTCCATCTCGAGTTCCTAACGAACGAGAAACACACCAGACGTGAGTTCCTTATCCTATTCCGAACTCTGACTTTCCCGCTGAAACGTATCTATTGCAGTGATGTGTACCTGAAGGCATCCGGACCCTATGGCAGAATTGTACGATCACACCCCCTTCACCGTTCACGCGTTCACCTCCGAGTCCGAGTCGGATTAGCACCGACTTTTCGTGTCGTTCTCCTCACCTGAGTCCTCATATGTAATTACTTATGCTCCATGGCCATCTATGCTCATCCACTACAATCATATGCATCAAATAACTTCACGCTCGTCTCGTTTCGTTTCGTCTAAAGCTTACCTCCTATTTTTTCTTTTGGTCATCATGGTCCTCCGAGTCTCCGAGTCTCCGAGTTGGCCAGTGAAGTTCATTCTCATAGGTCCGTACTTCTCAGGCTCAATAGTTTCATCAGGGGTAGTATCAATCAACACGAAGCCAAGAACCTGGACACGAAGCCAAGAACCTGGACCTGAAGGTAAGGTATACTCGCCATTATGGTTATTCATCCCTCGCTGAGAATATACCGTCTTACAAACCTCCTGTACAGGCACATTCGCAGCCTGAGCGGCATTTACTCCTACAACCCAATTCCTACATGCACCGCGTAATGCTCGTGACCACACGCGTCGAGGTCAAGCCTATGGCGCTATTCATATTCAACCACGTCCGGCGGGTTTGTCAGCACTCGCTCACGTTGTCAGCTCCGGATCCATATTAATAGGCTCTTCCAGCGAATCTCTCAATTAGGCTCCCCTCAGTGACATTGACAACGCTAAGCTCTGAACGTTGAACGCGCAAAGATCCGTCACGGTGGAGATTGAATCGAGTGAATTCACTCGGCTGCTGTAGCTATTCACTCATGGCTGCTATCACTAGGCCGTGCCTGGATATCAGGATTATGAAGCCATCCGTGTTGAGGTAGGTCTTCTTCGCAGTTGCGAACGAGGTAACCCGGTGAGTTGATCCACCGGTCCATCTTGAAGTTGAGCAGAAGCTGCATACTCATCTTGTTCTCACTAACATGATTGCTTCTTTGACGCGACTTGCGCTCAGCGATGTTCGAGTCCAGCTCTGAGAGCTACTATCGTCTATATAAGACTCTGCTTTCAAGGATTGGATTCCTTCAATCACATTCCACTCCCTACTGACCCGACTCACCGAAAAGCAGCCATCGGAACACGATATTTCAAGTTCTTATCATGTCTACCCACGCAGTTCAAAGACCCGACCAAATGGCGTACTCCGAGAAGAACGCTCTTGATAACTTGAACACGTCTCAAGATACTCAAGCCGAGTGCAAGTTGCTAAACGCTATCCGAAAGTCAAACCCAGAGTTCGTCGACGAGATCACCGCACTCGCTCAGAACGCGATAGATATCGAGAAGTCTATGAAGGCTATCGATAGGTTCTTTCTCCAGGCAAGGGTCTTCTTGAATATCTTCAACTCACTGTTTTTGACATGTCGTGTGTGGTGCTCGACTAGATGCAACTCGGCGACGTATCTCATAAGTCACGCGTCGATGTACAAAATCTCAGGAATATTTGGTCAGGACACATAACCGTGAGTTCCCGAATGGTCCTTTCACCACCAGTCGTTGACTATCATTTGCGACAGACATATACCAAATTGCTTTGGGGACCACATAAAACCCCTGGTTTTACTCAGGGTTTCGAAGGTGGTATGTATCATATTTTTTTCGCGACCCCTCGTATAGCTATGAAACGGCACTGATCCTGGATTACTCAAGTATTCGCTCATGACTTCTTCACGTCTCTTCTGGATAACACCGCTCACATCTACGAAAAACAATTAGAAATCACCAAATATCAGCAGGTGCGTCTCCACGTCTCCGCCAGATGGATCTCTACAAGGTCCGAATTAATGCTGATGCTGATGCACTGGCACGAACTTCTCCTGCGCAGAATATTCAAGGTGACGCGAGCCAGGTTGAGTCCGAGTCGATGGCCCAGGGATTGTTCGCGTTGCAAGAGGACATTCAAGTTATCCAACAACAGTGGACCGACGTCGTTGATAGATACAGTCTAGGAAGTCTGCAAAGTCAGGGAGTACAAGCCGAGAATGTATCTGCGCTGACAGCGACTCTTCAAAGGTCAGTTGGTTTTTTTTTTCAAATTTTCGAACATTTAATTGACTGAGAATCGTAACTTTCCTCCGTAGTATCAATGAACGGGCAAGCACTTTTTCCCTCAAAGACTCGGCGGGCCTTGTATTGACGATGTTCGCGGCATAGGTCAATACGTTTGCCTCCTCTCTAGGGACGTACCACTCTACGAAGCTATCTGGACCGGGCGTCGCTGACGTGCACGGTGTACTTTTCCCTGTGTTGTGGCCGAACGCTCTGGTAAGCTTAGTACACCCCATCATCCTGCTTAACATGTCCATCCTGATGATAATGACTATAGCTCGCTGTCATTGGTTCTGAAGCTCAACATATCTATGACCGTAGTATGCCCCTGCCGATTACTGCACAGTATGGAAGTCAGACTGGGGGAAAGCCTGCGAGAACCCCTCGAGGTAGAGATGTCGTGCCTTGTTTCATTGTGTAAGACGCGTCGCACTTGGGAGCTTGCTATTCATACAGTTTGGGGATTAATCGGCGTTATGATTTCTCTGCCTATTTGTCGTATTTGCGCTTGCGAGGTGTTCACTTCCAATGCTAGATATAATAGACCTCAATGATACATGTCGTTCATACCATATCTTTCGTGATTGCATCTCTAAAGAGTGCGAAGAGCAGTAGGTAGTCCATGTCTTTGGCCGCCCACGCTCAGTTGAAGGTAAGATCGGAATTGCACTTTACGATGCTACGAGTACAGATATCAATACATGCTTTGCGGCAGCTCACCACTCCAGACTCGGAATCATCCACATGAGGAGGGAAATTAACTATCTATGTATTAGCAACCAGCAGGGACGGTGGTATCGTCTCTGAAGTTCTTCGCATTGACACCAAGACCACGACTCGCGAAGGCATTCCACAGTGTGCACTTATTGACACCCTTGTATCGATTCACGTCTGCTTGGATCCAGGCGTCTCTCGCGGTGACAAAGGTTGGTTGGCAAGGTTGGAGGAGAAGGGCGTCGAGGAAAAGGTGTAGGAATACAGCATTCCCGGCAGTGCTCCTGGTAAGATTACACCGTCATGAGTCAAAGATTCTTTTCAGACTAGTGAAGAGGTGGCGAACTTACGAAGGATTTGTACGAGCGTCGGTAGCGAATCCACGTGCTCCGACAAGAGCAGCATAGACGTTGTGGAGCATGTTGGCCCATACCTCACCAATGTTGTGAACCTCCGTCTGCGTAGCAACGGAGGAGTAACGCAGGGGGTTCGTATTTGGGTTCGTAGAGTAGGGGTGTGAACGAATACCGGCGGGATTGTTGATGACATACTGGCCCATGTAGTAGTCGCCGACACTTGCGGTGGTACGTTCTGTCCATCTGCACTCATCTTTGATGAGTATTGATGCAGACTTTATTGGTGATAAACATACTCTGCCATAGAATCAGACCATCCTTCACCCAAGCCACCGGCTTCAGTGGTCTGTAGACAACGGGCACTTCCACCCCCAGTCATGCGGTTTGTGATGCCGTGAGTGTTCTGCACATGCTATCACGTTATAGAGACAGATACGGGGTGAAATATAGTGGCACATACCTCGTGGACGATGATATCGTTTTCAAGAGCCCCGTCGCGCTGTGGATTAGTGAGATCCCAGAGGAACATAGCCATATGTCCGCTCTGGCCATCGGGGGGAGTCGTAAAGTAGGCATTGTCGGTACCTTCATCGTCCTGAACAGAGACAGTGACACGGTCGCCTCCCTTGCTGCCCTTATCAAAATTGTTGTTTTGGAAGTTGAAAGTGCTCTCGGTAAAGCCATATCTATAGGAAATGTCGTGGACCGTGTTGACGATGTAGAAGGCGTTGACGCGAGCGGCGTTCAGGTTGGCAGGCGTTGTGGGTGCTTGGCTGGGGTTTTGTGTGTAGATAAATTCCCCGGGCGAGGACTGTGGGCTTGTGTTCGAAGTGGTACCCTTGTAAGTGAGGACGTTGTTGCCCCTGTGTCTATTCAACAAGGGAATATCATAGAGGAGGATGCGGCAACATACTCGGTTGTCGTGGTAGTCACGTTACCAACAGTATGCCACCCCGCAGGAGATGCGGTGACATCCTGAGGATCTTTCAAGTTCTCGAAGCCTTGTGTGAAATATTCTTTCGTGATGGGAAGGACTCGATACTACGAATCAATGCCACCGTCAGTTCTCCCATCGCAGCCAAAGTCATGTTAAGTGACTCAACGCACAGTGGCTTTGGCGACAAAATCGGTCACAGAAACAAGTTCGCCAGAGTGAGCGTCGACAAAAGCCTCGTACCACGTGCCTGCCTCCTCGTTGCGTACTTGAAAAACGTGTGTTAAAACAGCAGAGCCGTCTTGTTTCACGACATATTCAACAGAAGGGGCTGGGAAGTTCTCGGGGTCATACTTTCCCTTCATAGCATGTTCTGCAGTTTTGATGGCATCCTCGACCTTGACGGAGGGCTCTGAAGAAGCAACAGAAGCTGAGTAAACAACGCATGTCAATATGGGCATGGTTCATCTCAGAAGTATCGCCGGTAGGCTTACAAGGCTTCACGAAGGAACTTCCATAAGCGACAACGCGGTTGTCCCGGCTGAAAGCGACGTTGGCGACAGCGTTTGCAACGGGGATGCCGTTCAGCTGCTGCTGCAGGTAGGCATGTCTTGCGAGTTCACCCTCGGAGGTGCTGCGTACGTGAACCTCATCAGCACCAACTTTGGATTGAACGAAGGCGACAGCGGCATCTCCAATATCGACATCAGCACGTTTCGACAAGGGATGGTCAATACCCTCGCCGAATGTCTGTACAGACAAACCGAGGGTCAGTTCAGTTGCAATCATTCGTTCCCCCGATGAACTTACCTGATAAGTGGATTCGGGGTGGTAAGTCTCAATCTGGAGATCCCGGCCAACGATGCGAGTACGATGGGTCGCGTGCTTCGCATTGGAAGCGAAGGGTGCGGCGTTGACTGCAGTTGCGTACACGACAGCAAGGAACACAGAGGCGAATAATGTGTTGAAGCGAACCATTTCGATCAAGGGTACGACTGGGAGCAACGGGATGTGACTAGAACTTGGAGGTAGCCCGGGACGAAGGGAGTCGCCTGGAGGTTAAGAGACCTCGAGCACAGGCTTTATATCAAGATGTCAATCCACTGGACGTCGTGTCATGCATCCGCATGTCTGCACAACAAGAATCTACTCTGTAAGAGCTGCAGCATATTGAGAACGGGGACAGTGAATCACATGCGGAAGCTGTAGAGATGAGTTGTGTACCACATGGCATCTATAGTTTGGAGCAGTTCATTGCGCGAATAATGAGGACAGCATTAGGGAAGGAAATGCAGAACTGAGCAGGGTCCATGCAATCAGAAATCGTTGGCGAACCACCAGGGACCATCGTACCGGATGTATGCATGTCCCGGCGGACCCGACACAATCTTCAGCTCAAGGATTCCCAAAGAGTATACTTACCAACGCCAAAGAACATCTGGTACGTCCATGCCACATAGAGGTCAGGCTTATGCTTCAGGGCTTGTAAGTACTCTACAACGAATTAGTACTGCAGACAGTATGTCGATATAGCAAGAATGTACCCACCTTACAACATCGCTTTCACCACTCATTACACAATAGGAATCGAGTAATCATCTCTGCTGCTTTCTGACCAGGGTTTCCGATGATGACAGTACTCTGACATCGATGAAGCGACGCTCCGACCTCAGGGGAGTCCTACTCGGGACCCTCTGTGCAACTTGGCAGATTGCGTGGACCGCGATCATAGGGGGTATGTGGACACTAAATTGGAGAATGTTCAGCCATAGTCACGGTTACGCGCGTTATGCGTGCATGGCTGATATACTTACTTAGTGCTAGTGTCCATGGGCCTTTAATGTCATAAAATCTTGTATTATACTGCGTACAATTATGTACATGCCATGGGCCCTTGGTAAAGTAACTCCTCCAGGCGTCTCCAGGCGCAACACTATCGATACCATATATGGTCAATATAGTTGAGATGCCGCCGGCACAACGTGTCACCAGCTGCTGGCAGCCTGACTTCTTCAATCTTGCAACCTCACAGTGACTTGGAGGAAGGTCTTCTGCAAACTCATCGAGCGCACTGCCAGTGAGAAACATATCCGACTCATGCAAGCAATCACGCGATCTCCCTGCCAATGCAGATCCATGCGTAATGTGGCCAGGGTCATCAGAAAAACATGAATGGGTCGCCAAGTATTCCTTGTACGCATCCGAGTGCTTGACCAGCTGAATGACAGAAGGATCAGGCTGTGAGCTTAGTTTGTCCAGCTCAAGTATACGTGTATCCTTTCCTTTGAATCCTTTCCTCACCTACAGGGCAGGACGTCCTTTCTATTCGCAATCCAAGGTACGTGACACATGGCTCCTTGCGATGGGGCAAGCTCTACGCCTCTTACTCACATAGGCCTGACAATCCTCGATGTCTCATCCGTGCTCTCTTATCAATGCATCGCGTGGTGGCGGAAGGGACAGCCCGCTCCTCAATCACTTATGACGCGTCGAAAGTCGTTCATCGTTCTTACGGAACAAAGCAGAATCTATAGGTCTACATTACATATTGACATATTGAACTCAGGATAACGTTTTTATTAATTGGAAGGACAAGCAACGAAAGGTAGGCCGGGCAATGTCTCCGACAGCGACAGATATAGCTTGCCAGTCTGCGTGCGGACAACGAATCTCCTGGCGGACTTTACACTTCTCCGACCCCACACAATCAGGCATCGCTCAAGTCATCGCCGTTGGGCTGACCCACGTTACAGAGATTGCACTTCTCCCACGAAAAGAAAACGGGATCTTCGAGCGGCGTAGATTCATCCCATGGAATCTCACACGCCCAACACCGGAGCTTTACGTTGAATTGCTCGTGGAACCTGATGCACGATCAGTGGCCATTGCATCTGGAAGAATCAACTCAACCTACGAAGCTAGCTTTCGCGAATGTCTGCATAGATCGCGCGCATCTGAAGCCCCCTCAGGATCCCGCTCAGCACGCCTTTTATGCTTTTTCTCTTTATGGAGATGGATGAAAAAAGTGGAAAACCGGCGGTCGTCTGTGGCGGAGGGTTCCCAAAGAACTTCTACTCTCGATGCGCCCGAGTGGTCACCCTTGAACCACAACTTTGCCAATCGTGCGCATAAATCAGCAAAATTGCCTGCAATATCGGAAGCAAACTGCGTTGGGCGGAAGCCAGGAGTATTCGAGGAGGCGCGAACAACGTTGAGGTCGATTTCAGTGAACTTCACAAACCACGCTATGAATATATGATCAGCTGTCTTCTCAACTGTCTGTTCCGATATTAGCTCACCGAGAGCAGAAAAGAAGTTGTTGACTTTGAAGCGAAACTGGGAATGGTTTACCCAGATTGGGGGAACCTTTATCTGACCGCTAGCCCTATTGCACGAGGTGAGAAGGTACGTCGCTGATTGTTAGACGAGGAAAGTGAAGGCGCACATGCAGGGGTAAATGGCCTGTGAGAGCAAATCCTCTACGATCTCAACTTCACTGTTTTCGCCTTGAACTCGTTCACGGTAAGCCTTGAGCCATTGACGAAGGTAGGTATCGAACTATGTAGGGAACAAGGCAGGTATCAGCAGGTGAATTGGGTATCCCAATAGAAATCAGTGCTTACCATGGGGTGTGTCCATTTGTAGAAAGGGACTCTAGGATTGATGACGCTGTGATTCTCCATATTGTTAGCGAAGTATGTTACACGCGGACTGTTTCGAGAAGGGGGAAGAGAGCTTGATAGCCACTCGAGGAAGTCGGCGAGCTAAATACCATTCCTGAACCTTGCGGACAAGGGCACGGCTTAGGCCAAAGGGATAATGATCCGGGGTGGTCCATTTGACCAAGAACAGCTCACTCCGCCCCGTCAACGCCAGCTTGCGGACAAGGTCGTAATGGTGCACTATTGGCTCGTTGATATGTCGAGTCAACAACAGGGTCAGGGTCTTTGTCGTGCCAAGATTTCCTCTTTTGAGACAAAGGGAGTAAAGAAACCAAAGCCAAAGTGAATATGGTATCAGTCAATTGCCGGCCTCAAATCTTTATGCACATTGTGATTGACAACTCGCACAATCGGCGTGCGTACGTAGTCCTCAACACCTCAATCCCAATCTACGGCAGTGGGCACACGCTTCATTGTCAGTCCGAGTCTCAGGCTCTAGTTGTGTAGACAGACTCGGAGGTACTAGTGTCATTCTATATATGTTGTCCACGGGCGACGCACCTCGACGATATGATCCTCGCATAACGATTCTTATTTAGAAGAGTCAATACAGGCTAGCTATCAGGCATGATTCTGAACCAGGTTTCTACGCGTTGGACTGGCCTTGGGCAGCCCCGACGAACGCACGCCGGGTGAGGTTCATCAAGTTGTCGTACTGCGACGGTCCTCGAGGAGCTATAGATGCGTAGCAGATTCCTCTAGAGTCATTCGTAGTCAAGTATGCAGGCTCTGAAAGAATCGCAAAGAGGTGCAAGTTGGATGTACTGGTCGAGATTATCCTGAACGCGAGAACGAGCTCTCTCAAGTCGGGTATTGCCGACAAGCCGATCGTACGCGTAGATCTAAGATCTCCCAAAGGTTCTCTTGCCAGTGGCGGTCGACCGTCACCAGCCCTAGGACATTGTCGGGTGCTCCAGTCGTTTAGACGAATTCATTGTCGTCTTCAAATTTTGCGATGTCGGAGAGGGTCAGCCAAAATGTCGCGAGCAAAGAAACGCAATCACCAATGCCTAAATGGCTCCCAATCTCCTTGGTACGCAGTTCACGTATGTTGCTTGTGTTCACCATCTCAATACTTTTCGTCTTCAAGTAGCTGGCACTTACGACCGCAGCTTTAGCAGTTCCCCTAGTCTATTTGCGTCGTCAAAAGGCAACTATGCTCTCAGAGACATTGCGGAACGGACCCCCACCTCCTCCACGGCGAAACGTTGCTTCTTCCGTTTCCAGACTTACAGCCAGTACCTCTCGGTCAAACGTACCTCCCATACGTCAAACGTCGTCCAGAGGAACGACAAAATCTCCACCCACTGTAACTCCGTCGCAAAACATAGCAGCTGAAGGAGCGACAGTTGCAACTGCTTCAACAGATCTTGATGGTCCTTTCCTCGCCGCAAAAGCGTTTGGTATTGCAACCCTTTTCGTTGGTGTGGGTGCGGTAATCACCGTGACAGGAGTCAAAGCATTCCTAGGAGTTGAAAACGTATGTTTGCAACTTCTGTTCTATTACGGAGGAGTTTTCAACTTTGTTACAGACGCAGCAATTTGCAGATTGCATGCGGAAGTACGTGCTGCTGTACATGCCTGCTCTCTCCTCCCGGATACACCGGCCACTGGAACCTGCAGACGTTGACCCAAATGCACCCTCGAATATTGCTCTGACGAATTCTACACCTTCCCCGTCGGAAAAAGGAGATGCTGAATGGACATGGAGTGCAGCTGAGGAGAGATTGCGCAATGCATTCGAAAAGGACGGCATAGTAGCGTGGGCAGAGACAGCTATCCGAGAATTGGAAGCGGAGGGTCAATTGGAACGGACGAAACGGAATAGAATATAAGGTTCCATTTAACGCGTTATATTGCTTGAGTACAGTAATACCTCATTGAGCGCACTCCGCGGATTCACGAATCACACGGTAGAGAATGTTGTTTTGGGATGCATATAGCATGTCATCATGTTCATGGTGTGGAATGCATAGGACAACAAAAGTGCGAAAACGATGATGATATACGTGGGGGGTCAGATGCGTATGTGAAGTACTCCTCGCCCAAACCGTTTTGCAGGCCTCTCCCAACCTACGTGGCCCTAATCGACCCTCCGAGGCATACTGCTCAAAGCCCTACAACGATAGTCGGAAAGCGGTTTATGCCTTTGCGGCCTTAACAGCTTTCCTGACACGGTCAGCACGAGCCTTCTTCGCGAGCATGACGGTGAATCGCTCAAAGTCGGTCAGCGATCGCCTCTTCTGAACTGCGGCGCGCTTCTGGGCCCACGACGACTTGTTCCACTTCTCAACGATACCCTCTGCCTCGACCTGCTTGCGGATGGCGCCGGTACCTGCTGCCCGAGGAAGCTTCGTGAGTTTGAAGTTGGTGAGGGTTAGATGGCGGTAGGGGAATGCTTGGCGGGGGACATCAGTGGTGGGGCCGTCGATGATTGCCTACAGAGCACGAGAAGAAAAATTAGTTTCCTCTGGAGAACCCCAGTCTTGATGAAATGAGCGTACCCGGTTGTGGTCAATGATTTCCGCAATCACGGCGATACGGCCAGCGAGAGGGCCATCCTTGATGAGAACAACTGCAGGAAGAATAAGTCTATGTCCTTCGTTCTGTCCTGGAGACGCATACCTCGTCCGACCTCGACGAAGCGCTTGAAGTTTGAGGGCTGAGACTATAGTGGAGAGGATAGTTAGCATACCATACGAATGAAACGTCCAAAACTCCAGTAGAATGCCATCCCAATATCCTCATTCCACAAGGAACCCGAACATTCCCCTCTACGACGCTGCCTGCCCTGCCTCCAAAGTTTCGGCTTATACTCGATCACGGTACATCCAACCCTTCCCTTCAGCATCCACCCTCAATCTACCTCTTTTTCGACCCATTCTTCTTCCTGGCATACTTTCTGGAGCCCTGGAGATGCATATGAACGACTTACTGGCATGGCGAGTGCTTGAGGAGGGTCGGATGTCTTGACTTTTGGTGCTTCGTTGGTCGGGTGGTCGATACACAAATCGTTAGGTTGAGGCGCCGGATATGATTATGTAACGCGCAACACTCCAATTGGAACTGAACTGATCTCCAGCGCTTATAAATGTTGCCTCGAGGCTATCAAACGTTCTCAGTCGAAAATTCAGATGCCATCGAAGAGTAAAGGCGACTTATGTACATACAAACTTCTCTACTCTCGCAGAATCCGTCCGATTCATACTTCAGGCGCCAGTCCTCATACTCATAGCTTTTCAATATGTGGACGTCAAATCTTACACTACACTGGTACTTCATTCATCGGAACTTGAAGGCACTGCGTCACAACCAAGCCAATCCACACCTAACACAATTACAGTGCAGTGCCGCTGTCGAGTGTACACGCAGCACATCATCTTTCAATTCGGATATGGTGTAACGGCTAACATTACCGCCTTTCACAAGCTGGGTTCGTTCCTGGTAAACGTGCGCGGTAGCTCGGGGTTCGATTCCCCGTATCCGAGTTCGCAGTTCCAATAAAATTGTTTTTTTCACTATCTTAGTAACTATGTACTGCGACAAATTTTGATATAAACATAGATATCCGTGACCAGGCTGTTGTCTCAACATCGCGCACAGATACCTATAGGCTATGATACAGTACACGACAAGACCATGGCCATCGTTATAATTAGGTCAAATGGCTTCAAGAAGCTAGCAATCTGGATGCACTGTAGCATCGTCAATGTAATCCTTCGCGTTTACTCCAAGTCCTCGACTCGCGAATGCTTTCCACAACAAGCACCTGTTAGCACCACCGTATCGGCTGACATCCGCCTGAAGCCATGCATCTCTCGCTGAGGGGAAGGTTGGGTTGCACGGCTGGAGTGGGAGAGCGTCGATGAATAGATGCAAGTACACTATGTTACCCTCCGTACCGCTGATAAACAAATGCCCCCGTGAGATGAGAGTTTAACATGACACAAGGACACTTACGACGGGTTGGTGTGAGCTATAGATGAGAAGCCATGCGCTTCAACGAGGGCTGCATAGACATTATGCAACATATTCGCCCAGACTTCACCCATGTCGTGAACCTCGCTGAGGGTTTGAATAGAAGAGTACCGCAATGGGTTTGTTGTGGCGTTCGTAGAATACGGATGGCTTCGGACGCCTGCAGGGTTGTTCAAAACATATTGACCCGAGAACCAGTCCTGAACGGTTGCGCTGGTTTGTTCGGCCCATCTAAGGTCCACGCGAATGAGTGACGAAGCTAACATATCACTCTAGGACTCGAACATACTCCGCAAAGGCATCGGACCAGCCCTCGCCCAGGCCGCGAGCTTCGTCAGTTTGCAGGCAACGAGCGGTACCTCCGCCAGTCATGCGATTTGTCATGCCGTGAGTGAGCTATGGATCAGTCAGCAAAAGCCATGCAAAGATGAGTGCACCATATGTACCTCATGAGTTGGAATATCATTCTCAAGAGCAGCATCGCGCCATGGATTCGTGTAGTCAAACAGAAATATACCCATGTATCCGTTCTGTCCATCGGGAGGAGTCACAAAGTAAGCGTTATCGGTTGTGTGGTAGTCCTGTACGGAGATATTGACGCGGTCGTTACCCTCGCCGCCTTTACCAAAGTTATTGTTCTGGAAATTAAACATGCCCTCTGTGAACCCATATCGATACGTGATATCGTGTATGGTGTTCAAGAGGTAGAATGTGTTGACGCGTGCAGCATCTGAGTTGTTTCGGGTGGTGGGAGCTTCATCGGGGTTCTGGATGTAGATGAATTGACCGGGCGAAGATTGCGAGGTGGTGTTCCAAGTACTGTTCACAAAAGTGACACCATTGTTGCCACTAAAGACGAACGTGTTAGTCAAGTACTACATCAGGGGTATACGAGCGTACGTACGAAGTGTCAGTAGTCGTAGTGGTGCCGTCACTATGCCAGCCTTGCGGAGAGACAACTTGATCTTGAGGATCCTTGAGGTTCTCGAACCCCTGCGTCAAATATTCTTTCGTAATGGGAAGGACCCGGTACTGTCAGTAAAGATGTCAGTAGTCACTTCTATGTTAACAAGTCTTCCGCATGCACAGTAGCCTTGGCAACGAAGTCGGTCACCGAAACGAGCTCGCCAGAGTGAGCGTCAACAAATGCTTCGTACCATGTTCCCGCTTGTCCATTGCGCACTTGAAATACATGTGTCAAGGCGGCGGAGCCATCTTCCTTCACCACGTATTCCATTGTTGGGGCAAGGAAATCTCTTGCGTCGTATTTGCCTTGCAGAGCAGCTTCTGCGGTTTCAATGGCGTCTTCAACATTAACAGAGGGCCCAGGAGCTGCAATGGAGGCTACGATAGCCATAGTCAACGTTTGTCAACATACGAAGCTCGTTGTGGACTTACAAATGTTAACAAAAGATGCGCCAAAGGCAATGACCTTGTTGTCCCTATTGAAAGCGACATTCGCAACAGCATTTGCGACGGGAATGCCATGCAACTTCTGTTGCAAGTATGCATAACGCCCAAGGTCTGTCTCCGCCGTACTTCGGAGATGAACAGCGGTTGCGTTCACGCCTAGCTTTGATTGCACAAACGCAATAGCGGAGTCCCCGACGGGATCGTCAGTGCCTTTCAGAGTCGGGTGGTCAATGCCTTCTCCGTAGGTCTATCCCCTTGACTTCAGCGTGTAGTCCGGGAGAGAAATTGACGTCATGCTTGCCTCGTAAGTAGATTTGGGATGGTACGTCTCTACCTTGAGATCTCGACCAACGAAGCGAGTGCCATGGGTAGCATGCTTCACGTTAGGAACAAAGGATACCGCACTGGACAGTGTGGCGTAAGCAATGGCGAGGAAGACAGAAGCGAAGTACTGGTTGAATATGACCATATTGACTGAGGGTAGGGGTAGGTGAGTCAATCACTGTCAAGTAATTGAAGACGAGGGGCTTCGAGGGTTGAAGGCAACTCGAGGGGTCCTTTATACTCGCTCATCCATAGTTGCAGTCATGCAGTCATGTTCGGCAACAACTTGCCTAACCTGAGCAGGACCATCCGCATGATGTTCCCCAACATCTATGGCATCATGCCTCTCGGGTTACTCTGACATAGTAATGTAAACTACGATACGGAGGACAGCAGAAGAACGACTACGCACCACGATGCTGTGAGAAATTGTGATAGGATACACCAGCTTGACCGAGAAGAAAGGTTAGACATAGCACTTCCAGTAGGCATTATATCGCCGCCATGTTAGCATCATGAGAGAAAGCCTTTCCGACTGGGTATGCATCAGATCGCATCAAAGAGGGAGAAACATCGACTTTGTCAATAGTTTCTCTGCAGAGCAGAGAGCCGGTATGTTCTGGCCGTATGGGGTTGGTACGAACCGCTTGGTAGCCACATGTTCTGAGTTGAACGAAATCCATTTCCCGATCAGCGGTAGTTACACTGGTCGAGAGCATCGGGGCTGCCGATAGAGCTTCTCACATCTCAGGCCTCAGGAGTGTAAAAAAACTGCGATAGGATAACTGATGGTGAAACTTCATATGAAAACTTGTCAGCACAAGCAAAGGAGTAGAATTAGACCACGAGCACGAACCGAACGTCACGTACATATAGTGATAGTAAGAGATGAAGGTAGCGGTGAAACTTATTAGAGGATAGTTTCGGTCCAACGGAGACCGTATACTGCGGTCATATTTTGTTCTCCCAGCCCAAGGGCTTTTGTGTCCGCTCAAGCTTTCTAGAGCCTGAGGAACAAAGCGGCAAAGGAATTTGCACAGAGCTCACACACCGGATGGACGGTTGGGGGCTTGTATTGAAACTGAGGCGAAATATGAATGCTCCCTAAATGACTGACTACATGAGAGGTGGTGAGAGGCTGAGAACCACAAGTCCGTGAATTGCCAGTGCGAATGTCTGAGGGGAAGTCACAGAACTCGTCACGGTTGAACGGCGGTCGGCGGACGCAAACGCGATAACATGACTCTAATATAAATGTACTAAGGGTTTAGTCACACAAGTCGGATATGGTGTAATGGCTAACATTACCGCCTCTCACTTTGAGAGTCAATTGACTACGAGTCATCGCGGTAGCTCGGGGTTCGATTCCCCGTATCCGAATGTAGTAGCACCCGAAATCTGTTTTACTGTATTTTATTGTAATAATTATTAAGTTGTTGAGCAACTCTGGAGCTTGACTCGGAGGATATCATTTTTGCTTAAGTACTGGATTCCTTATGCTCGCATGATACCTACGAACCATCACACTTTACAGCGTATGAAGAATTTAAACCTACTTGCTACGTAGCGCTGTTCAGGTCCAAGAAAGCCGAAGACACAAAAGTAAGTAAGTCACCATTATGTCGTAGCGAGGCTCGGGGAATGTACGTGAAATGAATACAAAGGAGGGGGTATGTTTACTTGAGGTAGTGAGAATGAATCGTGAAGAGGACAAGGGAAGGTGGGAAAGGGACCATAGCAGTAGTAATAAGAGAAGTGAGAACCATAAACCGTAAGACCGTAACTAAACATCATCAACATCGTCATCAAAGCGTTCTTGACATTCGTGATAAGTAGGTGCGCGAGAACGGTGGTAATGTACTTCACGAGAAAACGAGGGCTAGTGCAGGATGAGGAGGATCGATCAGTCGAGTTCGTCACTCGAGTCCAGGAGGCTGAAAGCCAAAATATCAGCAAACCATCTCGCGCAAGCGTGGTACCTCAAGCAACGTACCTATACTGCTTCACCAACGTGCACTCTCCACCATTCTCCAAATCGATACTATACGTGTAAAAGTACCCATCGGACGAGATGACCATGACCTGAGGTAAACTTCCATTCAACGCTACGACGCTCCGGACTCCAGAGGTAGGTAAACGGAGGAAGGCAAAGTCTCGAGAGGGTTCCCAGATTTCGGTGAGCGTGTTAGGAAGGTAGACTCCGACGGAGGAAGTCAGGTTTTTGGTTAAGTGGAGGGAACGCCTGCGGAGGGATGACCTGCGCGTGGAATTAGGTTAGAAGAAGTTTAGGAAAGTATATTATTTGGACGTACGAGACGCTGCTCCCGTTTTTCTTCTTCTCGACAAACGCATCGTACCCGCCGTCCAATCCTTGTGCTCCGATCTCCCTACTATCCACAGACCCAGACGGACTCGAGGGCCCATTATTCCCCGCTCCTCCCGCTCCTGCACCACTCGCACTCCTGGGACCCAACTTGAATATATGCACCGTATCGTGCGCAGAGCTCACCGCGAGCAACGTACTGACCAGATTGAAATTGATGGAGTAAATTTTTGCTTCCCTTGTACCCCTCCTGAACTGATACAGCTTTTCCGCACCGGGTACGCTCCATACCCTGATCACCGTCCCCTTGTCTGAGGATGTAGCGAGGAGCGTTCCGGTGGAGTTGATGGACAGGAAGGAGATGGGCGATTTATGTGCTTGGATGACGTTTGAGACTGTTAGAGAGCGTGTGCTAAAGAGGAGGACGTCTCCGGATTGAGAGGCACTCGTTGTCGGTGTGGAGGATGAGCCGGGTGTGGAGGACGTTGATGGGGAAGGTACTGGTGAGGGGTATGCAAGGTAAGAGTTTTCGGACGAAGGTGACAGAGCGACAATGGCTATTGAATAGTAGTGTCAGGGAATGCTATTATCCATGGAAAGTGTATATGCTGACCTTCCGGATTTGGCGTTGTCTCGATTACGTGCAGGAGCTTCATGTTCGAGATGTCATAGATGTAAATCTCGTTCTCCAGCACAATCACGAGTGTTTTCCGGTTCAGCTTGACGGCCAATATTGAGGACGGAAACAAAAGTTCGCAGATCATAGATTGCCGCTGTCGTCATGAAGGATTGGTCAGTTCATAGGCGGAACGAGTAAGCAACAAAATTTGGAAAGGGAGATGACAGAGGTAGACGAATGGAGAAACGTACCTTTGTGTTCACGATTTGTAGTTTGCGGGGACTTGATTGCGGATGGTCCGCAGCACCCACCAGAGCTATGAGGGACGTGCAGAAGAGCATCTCGACGATTCCACGGGCACCATCGTCTGCAAAGCGCAAGCTAAACTCATGGTCTTACGCACATTTGCAAAGCGAGGGACTCACTCATGGTATATACACGGCCGAATGGATCGACGTTGGTAATACTGTAACCTTTCCGAGTACCCACGGATATACACCTAGTGTACGAGGGGATTCACACACAATGGTTAACTCACGAGCAGTTCTGAGAGCTCACGTAAAGTCCTGATTGAAGTTTGCAAACAACATGTTGGGGTTCGACTTCTCCGCCATGGTGGGCAACCTGGACCTCTTGCAGTTACGGACTGCGCGACGCTCGAGGGGATCGGAAACTTAGTGGCAACCCGAAGCCGTTCGCGCTGAAAGACCCAGAACCAAACAAATAACCTTCAGCGAGACGTTCCTAGACGAGTAGACGGTCGAATCGAATGTGCGCACAAAAGGCCCTGAGGAGGAAGAAGGATAGAGGAGGACTTGCCCAGTGACGGAAGACCAAGTCCTAGCCCAGATAGACGCTCAATGCTGCATAGATTAGATTAGATGTCCGCGCAGAGCTATGACATCGACGCGGGATGGCTATCCTTTGGGCGGCGATCCTGCTAACAACGCGAGTCACCCTCGACACATAAAAAGGCCCACCATTTTTGCTCGAATCATTTCCGTGTTTGCCTCCACACATGCTCATCGACCGTTAACCCGCGTCCTGCCTCGATATCGTTTCTTTACCACCACTCAGTCCGTACTCAAGTCTAGTAGCTCAACGAGTAAAGTCAAGATGTCTACAGATACAACCGTCGATTTCCGTTCCAAAATCAATGAGGAGGATTCTCAACTCATTTCGCAGCTCTATGCGATTTCCAAAAAGTCTCCAAAACTCATCCGATCGACAGAGTACGATGCTCCAGCCGATCCGAGCATCAAGCTTCGGAGCTGGAAGATGAATGAGCACAAGTACTATGATATTCCTTCGCCATTCCCAACCCTCGCTCGTGGCCTGTTCACCCAGGAAGTTCAGGTTGGTAACGAGACAAAGTACAGGATCGTCGCGAGGGGGTACGACAAGTTCTTCAATATTGGCGAAGTTCCATGGAACACGGTAAGCATCTTTGGTCTCTATAGATGTGAGAATGTTCGTATAGTGCATGCCTGGTGTGACGCGTCTGGATGCACTACGACCATCTTTACGTCTCAGTGGATCTATCTGTAACTGGTGAACGCGTAACCTAACCAACTGATATGCTAGTGGCCAGCCCTAGAAGAGCACACGACCCCGCCCTACACACTCACGCTCAAATCCAACGGTTGTATCATCTTCATTGCTGCTTTGACTCCCACAAAGCTTCTAGTAACCTCGAAACATGCAATGGGTTTTGGTCCGCCTGGCTCTCCAAGTCATGCAGAGATGGGCTGGAACTGGTTGAAGAAACATCTTGCTGCTGCTGGCAAGACCGAGGAACAGCTAGCCGCCACACTCTGGGAGAAGAACTGGACTGCTGTTGCTGAGGTATATCTCTCTTCTTCAATCATGTACTATAACGTAACTAATGTATGTATCATCATGAACAGCTTTGTGATGACTCCTTCGAGGAACACGTCCTCCCCTATCCATCCGACAAAACCGGATTACACCTACACGGCCTAAACGCATGTTCCAAACACTTCCGCACCGAACTCCCTCAAACCGTCAACGCCTTTGCGCAAGAATGGGGATTCATCCAAACACCTTCCACCGAACTAAGTACGATCCCTGCCGTACGCGAATTCACCGACGAGATCTCCAAGACCGGTAAATGGAAAGGCGAAGCTTTGGAAGGGTTCGTAGTACGGACACACGTCTCGCTCAAGAGTCCTCCGACGAAAGGCAACAAACCGGCTAGCGCGAGTCCGTACGAACCTGGTTCTTCGTTCTTCTTCAAAGTGAAATTCGACGAACCGTATATGATGTACCGCGATTGGCGTGAAGTGACCAAAACGCTCTTGTCCAAGGGACCGACTATGTCCAACGTGCCTAAATCGAAGTTACGCAGGCCGGAGACAAGGGTATACGTGAAATGGGTGATCGAGGAGATTCAGAGGGATAGGAGTCAGTTCAGTGAGTATACGAAGGGGAGGGGGATTATCGCTACGAGGGAGAGATTCTTGAAGTGGTTGGAGGAGACAAAAGAGGGAAGGAAGGCTTTGGAGGAAGTTGGGAAGGTTCCCCCTGAGAGAGAGGCCGTTGACCCGAGCTCGGAGCAGCCTACGATTGCTACTGAGTCGTCCGCGTCTGTGACAGTTTCGGATCCTCAGAAGCAGTTCGGCAAGACGATTATCGTGCCAATCGCCATTCCTGGTGTGGGTAAGACTACTCTTGCTGTCGCCCTCACGCACCTGTTTGGGTTTGGACATACCCAGAGTGACGATGTGAAAGCGAAGAAAGCCGCGCCGGTGTTCATCAAGAACGTTGTGGACCTTCTGAAGAGATACGACGTCGTCATCGCAGACAAGCACGTTCTCCCTATTTCTATCCTCTTGAATATAAATGCTTACCTCTTGCTTCGCAGGAACAACCATCTCCGTCAACATCGCAAACAACTTCGAGACGCAACTGCCCACATGCGTCCGCCCGTCCGACTCCTGGCCCTCAACTACACCCTCTCCAACCTCCCGAAACCCATCATCCACTCCATCTGTGCTGAGCGAATAGCCGCACGAGGCGTGAACCATCAATCCCTCATCTCATCCGACGAACACGAAGCGATCCTGTGGCGGTTCATCAATCAATCTGAAGAATTGGCAGAGGATGAGGTCGATGTGAGCGTTGAGATGGATGTGAGGGAGGATGTGGAGAAGGCATTGAAGAGGGTCGTGAACGTTCTCGTCGATGTTCTCGGTGTGGAGAGACCAAGTGACGAGAAGATTCACGAGGCACTCGAGGCTGCTAAGTCGTATAAACCAAAAACGATCAAACAGCCCGACCCTCCTTCGAAGGCTGCAAAGGAACAAGAGAAGAAGAAGGCGAAAGAACCGAGATATTACGCTCTGGTTCCTTCTTCACTCGACCTCGTCTCCTTCCTCAAGTCTAAACTCGTCCAATCGAACGACCCATCTGTTCCCGACGAAGCCAAGAAGATCTTTGAAGAACTCGTGGCGAATAACCGAACAGGCGATCGAATCCCCCACGTCACACTCGTCCACTCCAAGTCCCTCAATACCGAAACCGAAGAAGGGAAGACGAGCAAGATGCTCTGGGAGAAATGTAAAGCAGCCGCAGGCACCGAAACGAGTTTCACATTCAGACTGGACAAGTTAGTATGGAACCAGAGGGTAATGGCCATAAGCATCTCAGACCTCTCTGCTCTCTCCGAATCCGAATCCGAAACCACACCTACCCCATCTCCACAAACGCTGTTGAACTCGCCGTCCGTCCAACTGATTACTTCCCTCCCGCCTACCGTCAAATCCGTCTTGCACATCACAGTGGGGACTCGGAGAGCAGATATCCCACCCGTGGAAGCTAAGGAACTCGTTGGAAGGTGGAAGCAGGGTAAGACTGAGAGTGATGAAAGCGATGGAGGGAAGGTGGGCGTTTGGAGTTTGGCTCCTCCCGACGTTTGGGTCAATGCGAAGGTGGAGGGATTGTACAAGTAACTCTCTTATGAGGCATTGCGTGCCGGTTTGTGGGGAAGTGCTCTGTCAAAGGGGGTGGCACTGGTTCGTACCGTACATCTGTGGTCGAAACAAATTTGCATGTAGAATAGTTGAATTACAGCACTGCTCATGGACACTGCGCGTTGACACTTGGTCCCTCAAAAATTCGGTGCCAAATTTTGGGCATCTCCAGTGAACCATGGAAAGTGCTATTCATGTTCATGAGGATGAATACATAAAATCCGACAAAAATAACATATCTGCGGAATGCTTTCCACATTCGGATACGGGGAATCGAACCCCGAGCTACCGCGATGACTTGGGAGCCAGTTTACTCTCAAGGTGAGAGGCGGTAATGTTAGCCATTACACCATATCCGATTGGTAAGATGGAAGGTCCAAAAGTCCAAGTACCGTCGTAGCGTGTACTCCGTGCTGTGCGTTGAGAGGAATACGAACCGGACGCGACTTCAGAAATGGCCCCATGATGTCAGTAAAGAGGTGAGTTTGTTTAGCCTGGGATGTACTCTAGAGTCTACAGCAACGATACCGGGAGTCTGTGGCTATCTCTCTCAGGACCCATGAGCGAGATCTTTAACCTCTCATATATCGCGGTCCGCCCTCTCTCTCATTGAAGTTTGAGGTTCCGAATCAATTACTCATCCCTAGCTAAGTTCACCATGGATTCCCTTAGGTACACGACGTGAAGAAACTCGGATCGTGGAAGTGTCCATAGGGTGCGCTAGTCACTACGAAGGTATACTGTACATGTTCCGCCGCTATATCATTTTGTCAGAAGGTACTTAGGCATTCGAAGTAAACTCGGTGTAAGGATCTGGATTTTATGTGCATACCTTCGCAACTTCGTATGCACACGTCTCAACTTGAATAGGTTGTTTGACTACCCAACCCTCACGAGTAATTAGCTCGGCATTCGGGACTTGGGAGGACTAGTGACAGGTAAAGGGTATGCTATGTATGAATGCTCGCTGCTACGTTACGTTTTCGCCATCCCGTCCGGTAGTCGGTAGCAATAAACTTCTAACCACCCTTAGCTTTGGTATCGGCAAAGCAGATATCCATTTTAGCAGGGAATACGAACAATGCGATCTCTCCAACTATTCCATCGACGAACATCATCCAGTAGCCTGTAGACAAGTTGAATCACCATCTCCCAAACAAGATGGTTATCGCCTTTCCCAGCCGAGTCATTGACTGGGAGTTGCAATAAATGATCGATGATTCAAGGTTGTGGCCCGTGGGGTCGGTCTCTTTGAATTCCCTCGAGCGCCATGCATGAGTCTTGCGCAATTCTGCACGCGTTTGGAGGAAACTCAGCTGCTTGGCGACCTGGATTCCTCATCAACTAACAATGCCGGTTAAAGTTCAGGGTTAGGCTGGGTCCTTTTAAGTATGCTCCCCATGAATGTTCACAGGTGTAGGTGTACTTCTTCCTATACTTATGCTTCCAAACAGCAAAACGTTTGAAAAAAAGAAGGCTTTACCGGTACTGTGGGGTGCACAAATGCGCGAGACGAAAAAGAGACTCCGATACGGGGAATCGAACCCCGAGCTACCGCGCTCACACCAGACAATTTCAAACAGATGAAAGGCGGTAATGTTAGCCGTTACACCATATCGGATTGGCAATGATCTCTTTTTGCAGAATATCATACACGAACATAGGAGTAGACGCACTCTGCAAGGCTTCCCTGCCCGTCAAACGATGACAACAGTAGCGATACCTGGGTTTACAGCTGACGAGGGGTAGCTTGCAAAGTTGGTTCATGCTTCCTCGATGTCGAGAGCACTGTATCCATAATTCCTGTACATACTAATACAAATATAAAAGTTGATTGCATGACTTGGACCTGACAAGTGAGGGATGAAATCAAATCCAAGAGATGAATGGGCGAGAGGTAGCAAGGGAGTATCGACATCACGGCAGAAAGGTCATTCGCAGGTTCCGTCGCAGGACGTACGTGCGACTCGGTTCTTTGCAAATGATTAATGACTCCGGAGGTCGGGGTGCAACACTGTCGGATGGGATTGGGTGAGACGGCGTGAGAGGAACGAGCTCGTAACGTCATTCGAAAATGAACAATATGAACTGTCAGCTTACGGCGGCGATTACTTGAGACAACCCGTACCGGCAATTAAGATTAATGAACGAATGTGTACACTGCGCACCTATCACCGAGCGTCCAAGGTAATGGAAGTATGTAAGAGCCGGTTGAGACGAATTCGAACATCGGCGGAGCAGTGAGATGTTACTGAGTGACGTTATCCGACATTCGTGAGGCATTGTGCATGGGAAGCGACCATGCAGCGGCATAGTTTGAGAGCAAGAGCACAGAAAGCCAACAAAAAGGATGCGAACCAAGCTAGACGATATCTCGGCGTATATCAGGGCTAGCAGTAGGGCAGGATTCTGAAGAACCTACGGTCTGAGTAGTGACGGCACTCGCAAAGCCATTATGATGTAGCAACAAAGCAATCGAGGATAGTAAGGCATAACGGCTGGAATATCAAAACTGAACGTTGAACGTTTAAGACCGTGAAGGGTTGGCCACTGCCATGATTCGCAGCGTAACAAGGTCGGAAGGAAACGTGAGGGAATCATGGGACAAATATTGCAACATCCTTCCAAGTCGGATATGGTGTAATGGCTAACATTACCGCCTCTCACTTTGAGAGTCAACTGGCTCCCTGGTCATCGCGGTAGCTCGGGGTTCGATTCCCCGTATCCGAAATTCCGAATGATGTTCTCGAGTTTCTACTTTTTCGCCTGCAGTCCATGAACGCCAAGAGCTGTGTCATGGAGATTAGACGGCAGCACGACCTGCGCAAGACGTCCACCACGACGTCCTCCTCTTGCTTTTTGACGACGACGGCGGCAGGACGATGCGCTCGCTCACCCTCCATGCGTCTGCGCTGAACAACGCCGAGTACGACCTCTACACGACCTCCCTCCTTGACCTTGCCGAGGACGACCGCGCGCAGTCGACGACACCCTCTGACGATGCCGCGTACAATTCCATCCAGATCAGCGTGCGCGAGGCCCGCGCATGGCTCAGAGGACGATACAACGATCTGCCCGTACACGACATTGACGCTATCCTGAGAACTATCTCACCCAACCTCGATGCCCAGCTGTCCGGAGGCCAGTTTTTCGCCGTCATGCGTCTCGTGATGCATGTCCGGAGTGGAAAGCAAGTCGACAGTGCTCTTGTCTTTGTCCAGGGTGAGTCTCTTTCAATCCACGCCGTATATGTCTATGTATGCGGCTGCTCTCGAGATATTCTCTTGCCATTCGGGTATTCCCATATAATATGCTGTGCGTTCCGTACACGATCCATATGCTTGCTCTGCGCACTACCGTTATGCATCTGCGAGATATTGAATCCTATATTACTAGCACACCCCGAAGTACCTTCAAGTCCGTGGTCAAACCACGACCGGAGCACATCAAATACACCCCGAGACACCAGTCCCGCGCATCCCATCGGACCCTCGGACGCTCACACAGCCTCGTCCAGGAAACCTCCCCAACCCATCCGCTCGCCAAATACACAAACGTCTCCCCCTGTAATACCTCCCAAGTTCTCCACGAATCCATTTTTGAATCGCTCGCGATCGCAGGACCCGACGCCTCTCCAGAACGCGTCGACTTTACCTCGTGTACGGCCCCCTCAGACTGTGCCGGAGGGTAAACAGCCGCCTTTGCCCCCGAGGAAACCGTCTTTACCTCCCCCGCCTCCCCCTCCTCGACATGCCTCGCTCCATGCCCCCACTTCGCATAGTTCTAGTTCTGGCACGACCAATGTCTTGATTCAGCAATCTCTCCAGGCGACTAGGATCGCGCAGAGTTTGAAGAAGGCAGAGGAGAAACTCCAGAAAGAACGAATCATGGAAGTTCTGAAGAGTAGTAATAGTGCTCCGCATGCGTACACACCTGGGACGGATACTAGACGGACACGGAGTATCAGCCCTACGAAACCGCACTCTGCTTCGTCTGGGTCTGGGTCTGGGTCAGCTTCTGGTTCAGCGTACGGTTCGACTTCGATGACTTCTGATAGACCTACGCTCCCTCCCCGACGTAAAGCAAGTCCTCCCCCTCCCTCTGTAAGTTCCCTCGAACAAGTCGCGAACGCCACCGTTGGCGCAGGCCCATCCTCGTCATCCTCATCGTCGCGTCCGAAACCATTCTTCGATCGAGCGTCGAAACCGAAATCTCCCTTTCATTCTCCGTTCCATTCTCCTGCCCGCTCTCCCCCGAAGTTCCCTATGGAACTCCAACCTGAGTTTTCGTCGATTGGGGGTGGCCCGCCGCCTGTTCATCCGGATCGGAAACCTCCGCTTTCTGCAGACGGGAATGAACGTGCGGAAGGAGGAGGGTCTGTTAGACCTGAATCGCCGAACTCTTCTGGGAATGGGGGTCATATGAATATGAGTTCGGATCTGGGTAGTCCGGGAGCGAATACTCGTTTGTTCAGGTCTAAATCGATGCATCAGCCTTCTCCTCCACCTGTTCCCCCTCCTATGCGGAATCGTAAAAGACCGGAGAGCGTTCAGATTACTGGAACACCTGGTTCGACGAGCTCTATATTCTCATCTACGGTCCCGCCTTCTTCTCCTTCTTACCCTTCCACGTCGAGGAATAAGAGTCTGTCAAGACATCTTTCTCTTTCTTCTCCTTCTAAATCCCGAGATCGTACGCCCGCGCCCGGGTCGGTACACTCCAGTTCCACACGGGGAGACATAACATCCCTCTCGGACTCCCCTCTCGCATCCTCCATCCACCGTACCCTCACTCAACTCCAACAAAAGGCTCAACCGAGATTGGACGCGGCGAGGTTCAAGGCTGAGGCGGGGTTAAGTCGGAGAGGGTTTGTGGTGGGACATTCGGGATTGGGGTTGGGGTTGGGGAGGAAGGGAGAGGGGGAGGTGCCGTTGATGGATGATGAGGAGGGGGTTGTTACAGGGAGGGGGAGTGAGAGTCCGAGTGGAGATGAGAGTTTGTTTGAGGATGTCGGGGCAGGTGCAGGTGCAGGTGCGGGTGCGGGTGCGGGTGCGGGTGCGGGTGCGAGTGAGGATGGGATGGAAGGATGGGAAAGAAGGACGTCAAAGGTCTTCGACGACGATGATGACGACGAGTCGACTCCAAATTCAGACGATGAAGATGAGAGGAGAAGGAAAGAAGGAAGGAGGAGTAGGAGGGTGACAACGGGTGGGTTGGGGAGGGAAGATGGTCAGAGTCCGTTCGGGTCTGGTTATTTCGACGTTGACTCGCCCCTCTCCAACGCTGTTTCCAACTCTCACTCTCATCCTCGTTCTGGTCCCGGTTCTGGTGTCAATGTGGAGAGCGGACCGTCAACTCTAGAAGATAGACTGAAGAAGCTGGGACTAGATAGGACCTCTGGGTCGGGGTCGGGGTCAGGGTCAGGGTTGAGGACACCGGATGGGGCGAGGAGGAATGTGAATACGAATGGGAGAGACGGGTCGCCTGGTGCGAGGGGGTCGAGGGCGTGGATGTATGAGAGGGACGATATGAAGTGGCCTGCGGGGGAGGGGTGGACTCAGTTATGATCTTTGAACCCATTTTCTTCTTCTCTCTCTCCCTTTTCTTCTGCTTTTTTCTCTGTGTGTGTGTTTTTCTTCTGTGCTTTGAGTCGGGCGTTGTGCGTTCTTTGTGCCGTTCGGTTTCCAATCCTCACTTCCGTCGACGTGATACTCCGTTGGTCGTTCGTCTTTCTGCGTTTCTCCTCGCATGGTGTGCATTGTGTGCATACTATATGCTCTTTTCATCGTTCAACCTTTCTTTCCTTTGTCTTTCAATGCGTTTCGTCTAATTTTCGAACCTCACATGCAACATGCAACATCGCTACAGTATCCCTTCTTCCCCAATCTCCCAACCCTCAACGTTCAACGTCCTTCTCGCGATCGAGATTGCGAACTCCTCACTGGCATCCCGTATAGTACTGTATATATTGTAACAAGACCTCAGCGCATTTGTAGATAGCATTAAACTTTCAAGTTCTAACCTAACATCAAAGTAAACATAACCGATGAGTAGACGAGGAGTAGACGGGGAGGAGGAGAGTGGGTAGTAGTGATAGTGATACAAACTTAAAGAGAAGTAGTGTCCAGTGTATTAGTATGTTAGAGGTTTTACTCACTATACGGTTACAACTTACTACAACTTAGTACGAGTTCCTGGAAATTGGATCCGCGAACCGTCGAAGCACGCTAAAGTAGGCTAATTAGTACGCGTACCTTAGGTACCTACGCTTAGCGATTCAAGTTGGAACTCGAACTTGGCGTATCGAAGCTTGTCAATGTCATCATCAGTGGACCCCCGGATCCACAAAGCCATACAATCCCTGAGTACTTGAGACTCCGTTAGGCTGAGAAGTCATTATGACATGGATACTTCCGAGTCAAGCGAAATACTTCGACTCCTGATCAAGTGAGTAGCAGTAGTAGCAGTGACCATGCGAGTTCTATGTTAACAAACACCAACGATAAGTAGGTACTAGACACAGACAAGCACAGACAAGCACAGACAAAGGTCAGAACACCATCGATATCCTCCAGTTAGGCTTCGAAACCCCAACAACGTGAAAATGAACGCAAAACATAAACATAAACATGAAAAGAATAAAAAAATGAAAGCAAATGGAATGGAATGGCTGGAGTTGCCAAGCCAATAAGTTCAATGAATAAAAGTGCGAAAGTGCTGTGAGCCGACGTGACTTGGTCTCTCAAATCGGAAATGAAGGGAAATGAAAGGCAATAGAAGGAAGGAAGGGAGTAAAGGGAGGGGAGGAGGAAGATGGGTCTGACAAAGATGGTACACTACATGACTCGGAGATCGTCGAAGCTCAGCGAAGCGAAATGTAGAACGAGGAATGGATGAAGGAATAGGAGAGGGATAGCGTGAGGCGTTACGATGCTGTAGCGTTATCGTGCAAGGGTGAAAGGTGGAGGTGGAAGTGGAGGGGGAAGTGGAGGTGCTATGTAGCAGGTAGGATAGGGTGTAGAGCGGGAGGTAGACTGAGGGTAGACCGAAATGAGATGAGTGAGCATTGAGCATTGACTCGTAGATGAACTTGGAGATGATGACGAGATGAGAAGAGAGAGAGGAGTGTGTAGTAAACGAGAAAGCGAGAGAGTCCCGTTGAAGTCAAGTCATTGCATGTAAACGGAGATCTTGTGTAGGTGTAGGTGTGTAGGTAGGACCGTCCAATGGAGATGTGTGTGTGTGAGAACCAAACCAAGAACCGTAAGTCCGAACGTTAAAGACAGGGTAGACACGAAAGCACAGGTCATCCTCAAGTCCGAAAGACTCGAGCTAAACGGTACTGGACTTCTTGAGGTGTTCACGAATGATACTGTCTCTCACTACACGAATCTCAGTCAATACCTCCTCACGAAGTTGGAAGTTGGGAAAGGGGAAAGCACATACGACACGATAACGTTAGCGCGGTCTTGGAATGATCCTAGACGAGAAGAATATAAGTACAGTCAACGATCAGGTTCCGCGAATACAATGGTAATGGTGATGGGGATGTTGGAGCTCGGTCGTGCCGCGACAAATGGTTTTTTTTTGGGGGGATGAGCTCGGAGAGGTTGAGTGTTGGGGTACTTACGATTGCAGTTGTCACGAACCCGTAGAAAGGACGTGGTTGAGGTGAGAGGTCTCGGAAGATATGTTTGAACCTGCTCCGGAAGTCTGGTATATGCGCATTGAGTCAGTTGTTGAGCACGAGGAGATGGGAAGAAAGGATACGTACAGTTCGCTAATTGCCCCGCGTCCGCTTCCTTCCCCTCAAAGTTCTGGATGTAATCACTAGCCTTGACCCCACTCCTAATCTTCTCCGCCAACAAATCAAACTTATTCAAAAACACTAAAAAAACCCGCTCATTCAGTTCCAAATCCACACCAACTTAAACCTCTCTCGATAGGGCAACAATAACGGAGAGACTCACAAACAATAGCACACGTAGCCAACAACTTCGACTTGACGATCGCCTTCCACAGTATCATCGAATCCTGTAACCTATTCACCCTCGGATCTTCCGCCAACGGTTCATCGAAACAGTTTATAGGCGCGAGGAAGAGTATGGCCTGGGCGTCGTCGAAGAAGGGAAGCCAGGCTGCTCGGGAGGTTCGGGACCCTCCGACGTCGTAGATCGCCCATGTGTGGCCGTTTTCGCTTTTGGGGGCTGTCATTGGGATAAGGTAGCGATTAGGTTTAGTTTCTTGGTTTTGGTTAGGGACGTGTGTGGGAGGGCGGAGGGGTGGAGGGGGGCGAAGGGTTGGGAGACGAGGAGATGGGACGTTTTGGGGGCGTTTTGGGGGACGTACCTGTGTTTTCGAAGACTAGTTTGTGTTCTTGTACGCCTAGAGTCCGTAATCGGGCCCTGAGCACGTCGTCGTCTGAAGGCTCGTACTTTCGGCTCGCGATACGGTCCAAATGTTCCATATAGCTAAAATGACATACAAGGCGAGAACGGTCAGTCGGTCCCGTCTTCCAAACCGAAATACTGATTCCCAAGGCGAAAGAAAAGGAAAGGAAGGAAGTGAAAGAACGGTGTAGACACTCACTATTCCGCTGAATCGCCTAGTCTGATTCCTCTCCTCCTCAATAACTCTCTGACGACCTGATCGTTCCAAAGTACCCATATATCCTCCTTGCACCCTGCAATGACCCCAGCGGTCGCTTCCAAATCGATGATCCCCTTCGTAGGCGAACCCGGCCTACCAGACTCCGACGCGTGTAAATTCGCATTAGACCCTTTCATCCGTAGGGTAGACCTCCAATTCGAGTGAGCTCGGACTGCAAATTCTGTTGTGGTCCGACGACGTGTAGATAGAGTACGTGAGGGGTCATTTGTGATCGTTGCGAGAGAGGATCCGTATGGAGAGGAAGAGGAAGTATACCCTGCGTCAAAAGGGGTAGCGTTCAATTGGCTTGTTATCCCGCCTAGATTTGTCGCTGTGACCTCCTCAGTCCCCGCACCAAGGAACCGCTTCAGATCTGCTTCGACACTTCGTAACGGCGCAAGACGAAGTTTGAGGATAGAATGTGACGAGTCGAATCGCAATCCGGGTAATTTCGAATCGATCAAATCCATTCTGTGCGTCTCGTCTTCATCATCACTGCTCATATGGGGAGAAGCGAGATCATCGGGTCGGGCTGTAGCCTCCAGGTCTTCCATTGACCACGCTGCTGAAGGTGGTCTCGAGGCGTTCGGAAGGGTGTAGGGTGAATCGGGGGAAACTGCGGACGGTCGTGAACCGGGCATGGGTGGGGGTGTGTTTGAGGGTGGGTAGAGCATCTCGTCGGAGAGGGCATCGAGGATGGTGTTTACGACCCGTACGAGGTTGAAGTGGATAACGGCTCGCCAGGATGCGCGTTCCTCTCGCCATGCTTTGGGCGCGAATGTCAGCTGAAAGTCTGTAAATCATCAGCTTCTCTGCCACCACAATTCAATCCTCGGCATACTTTTCAAAGTCGTGGATTTTCCTGTAGTAGTATTAGCGTCTGTAAGACAAAGAAACCTGACCCCGGCGTACCGCTCTCGCTTTGGCCTAATAGCAATAGTTTTACATCTGGCCGTTTCTTCTTCATAGCTGCGCGCTCTGCCTTTAGAGACTCGTCGATCAAGTCGCTCACACGCTTCTCTTCCGCTTCCCTGCGGACCCGCAAGGCACGCTCGTCCTCCGTCTCGTTCGGGGGCGGGCTCATGAAGCATTTGAAGGGATCATCGTCAAAGGAGAGCCGGGGGACGGGCATTCTGAATGCTGCATCGGGGAGGATCATGGTGAGCAAAAGGCAAGGATGTTGCTCTGGGAAACGGGGACGTTACCGAAGAGTGTGCAATGACGAATAGAAGAGGAGTGCTGCTGCTTCGTTGGTCGGTTACGAGAGCGGCGATAGAAGGGGACGTACCTGTCGGCGCTGGCTGATCGTCTCCGAGGGGGGAGACGGGGGAGGGGGAAGGAGGGAGGAGGACGGGGACCATGATGGAGATATAGTCGGGGGAGGGACGCGCCGCCGCTACACGTTTAGCGAAGTTCCTTGGACGGGTTCGGTTCGATTGCGTCTTACTCGACTGGGGCCGCCGTCCGCACACTAGGCACCCATCACGAAATTGAGAAATTGATCGTATCGGGATGACCTCCTCCAGATCCCTCTTCTGCTTCCGCGAACCCCAGCCGAACCCCAGCACCGTCCTGCTTCGAGCCCGCCTCACCTCCTCAGCGCGACCACAGGGCACCCCGGGGCACCCCCCACGCTCGTTCGGTGCCCCTCCGACCCTCCTCACCTATCGTGGCCTAGGCAGGCGGCATTACAACCTTTTTTTCGCCTGTCAAAGTCAGTGCATCGCTCAATTGATCTTGAGAGAGACTCATGATCTACAGATTACTACATAACTCGGCGGCTACACGGTCAGTTGCGGCGGGTTTTATACGCTCGTCCTTACCGGTCGCCGTTCTCAGCCTTCTGCCGTTACCCCACCTTCGCAACATCGCAGACATGCTTCGCACATAAACACCGGCGGTGCTCAACATTGACTTTCGAGGCCCACGCCCGGCGTTGACTCGGGTTGCTTCTTTGGGCTTCCTACTACACCACGTCACCGCGTCCCTGATCGATCGGGCCAAACTTGACATGGGAAGCGTCCTTAAACCTCCTCTCGAACGGTGGCGGTATCCAGCTCGCTTCTAGCTGACATCCCTCAACATCCTCCGCTATAGCATGTCGCCTCCACAACCCAAATGCGCCACAGTCGTTCCTGTCAGCAGGGCTGCAATGGTCCCATCCCTATTAGTCTACCCCGGCCACGCTTCCTTAAATTTTCCAGAACACAATAGACTGCACGCACATGCACACCTCATGTGTGAATCACTGTCAGCTCCGGGGACCCTTCGAGATAGAACCTCAAACTTTGAATCTATCCTCTCCTTGGCTCCCCCTCTCATGCTTACGTTGCCAATATATCCTTTAGAGACCGCCAACAAAGAAAAAAAGGCGGACGCGAATTCAAATCGGTTTCGTCACTTGGTCACGTCAGCACCCGTCCCCAATTCTTTTCGCCATGGAAACATTGTGTGTCCACCCGTATTGTTCGTCGATGGCCCGAACACTTGAGACACAGCCAGTCATGCATCATGTTAACGTCCGGGGTTCCCTGGGGTGCCCCCCCCTATTCCTCGAGGCCTGAGAGTTATTCGTCCGTCTATGGTATGTTTCACCCCCATCGCCATTATCCATATGCATGCTGCCATGCTCAATCCCAATCGTTGATGGATGTTATATAAGAGGTCGTCGACCGTACGACCGCCGGCCGAGTCCCCATGATGACTGTCTCCAGCTGTCTCCCTGATACATATAATACTCGATGCTCGTCCAACAACCGTTTCCCGATTGTCGAGCAAAGCTCATATATATGTCGCAAAAAAGTTTTGGGCCTTGTAACGCTCTTCGGCTTACAAGCGGTTGCAATGCGGGTTACAAGTGGGTTACAACACATTATGACTCCCCTTACAACCTATTTTGACAGGATTTCAAGAGATTGTAAGGATTTTTCGGCTTCCAAGGCATTTCAATGATAAAGACTGCCTGAAAAGGGAAGTTTTGTTTTTGCGACATATTCAAACGGCTATTCCCGATCTTCCCATCACTCCCCGGGACCGTGCTACGTACGCAAACTTACGATGCTTTTTCGTCCCTCTGGTGCTTTATGCTACAAGCCTCAAGCTTCAGCTCGTTCTCTTGAAATTCTGCTCACGAGGGACTCGCGTTTCGTATCCCCTCGGACAAAATCATTACCATCAGTACTTCCTCCGCTCCGCCGTGTTTTGTCGCGATCACCGCTCAGGCCTTTTCAGTCTTCAGCGCATACGGTAAACGGTTACAAACGGTTCCACGCTATGAAGCTAAAGTCCGTAGGTTTGATTTGGTATTTACTCGAGGTGCGTCATCACCGGGGTGTACGTAGCGAGATATTCCCCGGGCCTGTGTTTTGAGATCCCTCGAGTTTCGAGAGTCGAGAGTCGAGAGTCGAGAGTCGAGAGGAGTGTGAAATATGTAGTGTGTCGTGGTTTCGTAAGTTCATGTAGATGTAGATTCGACCTTGACAAATGACATGTCGACGTGTCATCAAAACTTGAAAAACAAGTACGTCTTGGTCTTGTTGGTGAACTTGAAGGTCAGCTTTTACCTCCCGGGCCGTCAGAAGTGGGCATAAACACAACGCACCTAGTCTGAGAATAATGAACACCTGAGTAATGTGCAGTTATCAGTCTCAGTAAAAGCAATCATGCATCATGATGATTGTACTCATCGTAACCTAACAGACGGCGGAGCAGAACTCTCAAAGTCGTTAGATATGTAGTAGTCTCGAAGTAGTCTCTTGAGTCTTACCCATCCGTTCTGGTGAACGTAGTGAGGTGCGAGAGAACGTTAACAACTAGGCACGATACCATCGAAATAGAAAGAAAGGAAACACCAAACACAACCAAAAAACAGTATGTAAGGTCTGCGGAGGAGACTCAGACTACAAAAAAAGGAGCAATTTGTGGAATTCAGTTCGGATACGGGGAATCGAACCCCGAGCTACCGCGTTGACCCTTGGGAGTCAGTTGACTCTCGAAGTTGAGAGGCGGTAATGTTAGCCATTACACCATATCCGACTGAAGGGAGATGGGAGGAGGTGGGAGTTGTTGTCAAGGTAGGAGTCTGCCGTTGTTCGACTTGTTATTGACGCACCGGTACCGGTAAGGTTGCATCTTCTGAAGCAGACCACCACCACTATGCATTCTCGCTATTTCACTTCCATCTCCAATCGAGGTTCATCGGCAGGGGGTGACCTCCAAAAATTCCGGAATTCTTGAACAATAGGTCGGAAAAGTATAATGGTTGGGCCTCGTTAGGTTGAGTAAGTACGTACCATCGTGCAATCCATTTCTTCTTTCGAGGTAGGTACAATCATACAGTAACTGTATACTACTCTCAAGCTTGAAGCTTTGAGCCGGTCCTCGGGCAGATTGGTCTACCGGATTCCAGGCGGGGATCGTTCCTCCTAAAGTCCTCATACTAGACAGGTGCGTTCACGGTTCCACAAAGCACCAGGGTTTTGTGGACATGTGGACATGTGGTGCAGTCTGATAGTTTGGGTTACACTCGAGCTTCGTGAGTCCATCTTGATGCTGCGGCTCGAACTGAGTTAAAGGCATGGATTGCTGATTATGAGTCCTCAGCCTTTGGTAGAGCCATTTGGAGAGTCTTTCGAAAGTGTTCTGCTCATTGAGTCCATCCTGAGGCTGCGGCCTGAACTAAGTGAAAGGTACGCATTACTGATCATGAGTTCCACTCTCAGCCCTTCGTAAACTTGAGGACGCTTGGAGGGTCTTCCACGTCATTCCGAGCCGCACCTCTTCTAACCATGCTCAGGCTTAACGCTTGCGGATAGTGCAACGTACTGGAAGGTGAACGGACGATATGCTCTACTTACTCCCTAGAAGCCCACCCATGGTATGTAGGTACCGCGAAACTCGACGTGGTCAGGGATCTGCTGTTCCCCAAATAACCTTATGGCAAAGGCACCGTTCAAGTTTACGTCCCGGCTCATTGGTCGTCAACCAGGGTAGTCATCAACCAGAGCTCTGTAGGATACCGCGTACGCTGGCTACATTTTGCTGACCAGGCCCCGCATGTGTCGGGCAAGAACAGAGGTAAGACTTGCCATCGGTGTGTCAACACTGTAGAATGTCTCTACCTAGTACAGTGTTGCGCCGAGGAAGTACAAGTATGATCAACATACAGAATTCTCTGGTCCTAGCGTCAATTAAACTGCATGAAATTGCAGGGAACCATTGTCAGGATGGATAATGCGGGTATATTACCAGGTTGCAAGTTTTTTGAGTCGTGCGGGGGGCGTGCTTGCAGTGACCGTGGAACTCCCGCGCCAAGTCAGTATCTACTTTGCTTCATCCTCATGCAGGATATCGTAAGATGAACATCTCATGTGCGTGCCTTCGTTGTTTTTCGTCCGTTTCTAGCCTCAGACCTCAAAGGTTAAGAAGTGATCTTACCTGATGAGGTAGCCTGTATAACTGCCGTACACCTCAACGTCGTTAGCACCAGTGGTCGATTAGTATCATAATATATTGCGACGTAATGAAAGGGTGCACTGTACTACCGAATGTAGCGAGGCCGCGATGAGGCTGTCAGAGACAGCCTGGGGCTGACTCGAGTCGAAAACGCGGAGAGCGCAACGGCTACTGTTTGTACACGCGAAGGAAGTCCTCCGACATTGGCACGTCAACAGTTACGCACCCTCAAGACGGCACATCGATTCCCTTGTAGAAATGGTATTCATCTCCTGAGGTCGGTACCGAGTAAAAGTCGTCGTCTTGTGGTTTCTCGATTGAATGACTGTGCAGGACGAAGTTAACAAGCAGTCACCGGGGATGAAATTTCAGAGTACGTACGCAACTCGAAGATGGTTTGAAACATGCGATATGATTTGCAAGTCGGGGTCTTCGGCGCAACGAGCACAATGCCAGATTTTTGATGTTGCCTGCTGGGCCAGAACCTCCGCTCTCAGACGAGCCTCCGCTTCGTGAAGACGAAGTTCGGCATTCTTTGACTTTGGCACCCAAAGCTTGTAAGAGAAGTCTTCTATGTATCTCTCGTGGACGAGCCTACGGGAGCCATCGTCATCAATCGTCATCATTCCCATTATATCGCAGTGGCACTGTGCCGCATGAAAAACCTGGAGAAGGGATTGGTCAAATAGAACACTATTGTATCCGCGTAATACTACTCACCGCAGCTCGCCAATCGAAAACCTTATGCTTGTCCCCCGAACCAGAACAGACAAGGCAAATGAATCTGGCATCTAGTTTGTCGAACTGCTCCGCCGTCGTGGATAAAGGGTCTAGACCACACATCTTGACCATGTCTGCTATCAAATCCGATATCCAAGGCTTAGGATCCTCAAGTTTTAGGACAGTATCTCTCGGTAAAGGGCATTCAAGATAGTCTAGTAGTTCCGTTATCGGGGTTGAGTTCATGTCTGGGTGCATTTGTTTGTCATTGCCAATCAGAAACGTCCTCTTTCGAGGGGCCTCGTACGAGGAATGTGCAATCGCCGAGCGGATGTCATGTGGCCATAGTCGACCACCGTTGGCAAGGAGCGGACAATTCTCACAATGGCAGAAGAAGTAACTCCCGACAGCGAGAGTCAAGGGATCGCCTTCGCCTCGGAATTGCAATGTGTCTTTGACATATGTGGATATCTTCTTCCGCTGGACATCTTCCCAAGCCTTGGTGATTTCCGGAACATGGTGTCTCATGGCCCGGAAAGATTCCTCTGTGACAGACACATCTGACGGAGCACGGATCAGGTCTGCAAACTCGGAATTCAAGAGAAACTCTCGAATGCCAGGGAGGAAGTGATGAGCATCTACTCTGAACTCTTGCATAACGCGCTTCAGGGTCTCCAGGCGAGACTTCATCAGTTGTTTCTCGAGCGTAGGTAAGACCTCTTGATATATCCTCGGCCACACTAGGTCTGTTTAGAAAGGAGGAGAGAGCATTGGAAAGACCACTCACTGCGCAAATTGAATGGCTTAGCTTGCCTCACAATAGGTAAACTCTTCAGACATCGAATGGCGAAGCAATTTGCATCCTCGGACATGTAATCAAGGACGGGTCTCCAGTTCGATGCCCGCAGTTTCTGTACAATGCTAGGGAGGACGTCAAGATCGTAGGAGGTTATGTCATATTCAGCTCACTGACGCGTCAAATCTGGCCTCGCGAATTTCTCCTAGCTCAACTTGGCGAGCGAGTCTTCTTTGATTGTTCCATAGAATAAACTCATTGCATTGCTACAGAGCATCAGCATCATATAAGTGAAACTACAATTAAGAGAACATACATTTATGCCGCGTGTAGATGAAATTCGCTGTTCTTCGACCCAAGCATCCCTTTCTTCACTGGTGGCCAGCCCTTCTAACATTGTTTGAAATCGTTCTAGTTCAGGCTTGTGTACCGCCGCGAGGTCTTTCCGTAGACCTAATACGGAGCTGATAAGTTTCGGATATATGATCCAATCGAGACAAGCTCACCTTTGACATTGACTGCCAGAGTTACGCATGGAACAGGATCGTTTCTTGAACGAAAGTACGGACCGACAACTTCGTGTTCCAAGAGCTGATCCACAGGTACAATGCTGGTATAGTACGCGATTGAGGTTAACGCAAACCCACGCTGAATAAGTTATCTGCTCACTTTGCAAGCTTGCAATCGCTGCAGTACCTCTTTCGAAACACCCAGATCGGCTCTGAAGTATTAGATTTCAAGCAGCCCTATATTCGATAGAAATATCAGTGCCATTACAAAATACCAAAATTATACGAGAGTCATACATGGCAGTGCGAACTAAAGAGTAAATTCGCGAATTCAGGTTCAGTCATGTCATCCGGGATATCTGGCAACCCCGGTACATTTGCACGCGCAGTCCTCCAATGCACAGCAGACTGCTTTGACATGAGGAGTTGTCGGAATGCCTTGGTCGTACGAGCGAGATTGAGAAGATCTAAAGGACAGAGATGGGAAAAGACCTATGTATTGATTTTCAATTGTGATCGGTACAGTTGGGTCGGAGCCAATATGGCGGTTGGGCATTACCTCGAAGATGATATCAAGAGGCATTTTCGGGAGCTCTTCTAGTCCACCTCTACGACGACGAATGCCACGGTTGGTTTCAGCACCATTCCCTACACCACTTTCGAGTTCCTGGACATTGGATTTCGCGTCCTTTCTACTCCGTTTACGTTGAGACATTCCGGCCGAGTGGCTCCAAATGAGCTTCACGAGGCTTCAGGGGGTAACATTACTTAGTGACACGTATATTCTGGAATGATACATACCAAATATCAGGAAGATAACAAATATTCACTCGTGCAGGTTGAGATGGCCCGGTCTAGCACGAAGTGGAGAAAGACAGCAGAGAGAGGGTGCGCACTGGCAGTGGCAGAGGCAGAGCGGAGAGCCTTTCGACGCGACTGTCACAGGCACATGATCGTGACATAAATCAAGTACTATCATTGGACCGGTAATGCAAAGCCGCCAGTAATGCAAAAAGTGATTCTTTCTCATTTCAAACCTCACTGAAACCCACTAAAATTATGCAAAATTCATATACAAGTACCACCCTTGTAGGTGAATGCCACTGTAAAGTTTTGACATCGAAAACACCCAATGTCACTTCGATAGTTGAGTACGAAGTCTCAACTTGGGTAGAGTGCAAAATTTGATCAGGCTCGCTTCATGTCCTAGCGTCCTTATTTCCACCGGAAATGTTTCCAGCATGCTGAGTACGCTCTGTTGTGTCTTGAGACATTTTTTCCGAGAAAAGCACTTGAGAGGAATGCTGTTAACTTTGAATACGAGACCTCTACGCGGCACCTTGGATCAGCGCTCGGAGAAATTTTGCATTACTGGACAAAATGAGATCGTCCAAATCGTCCCGCTCGCTTTCCTCACCCACACCTTCAAAAATTCTGAAATCTCGCTGGATAGGAGTAGAGACCCTTCGGTGTACTTTCCGCGAGGTTTGAGCAGCACCCGTGCATAAGCCAGAGAAAAATTTGAATAGGAGTCAAAATTTTGCATTACCGGTACAGTGATAGTAGGAGAAGGAAAAGACAAAAAATTCGGATACGGGGAATCGAACCCCGAGCTACCGCGATGACTTAGGAGTCAATTGACTCTCGAAGTGAGAGGCGGTAATGTTAGCCATTACACCATATCCGATTGCAAAGTAATCCCTATATGCATTGATTGGATGCACCTTGCCTCCAGCTCTCGTTGACCTCGTCGCGGCACAGACGTCAGACTTGTTTCTTTACCTCGAGTTTCATTACTGTACATGGAGAAGCCTGAACGTCCTCCGTCGACCCCTTCCGCATTTCCAGGTCTTTCATCCGCAAACCGGTCTGAAACCGGCTCTTTCTCTCGTCAAGATTCTCTCGCACTGTCCCCTAACCGTCGACGTCATTACCTGCACGCCCTATTGCAAGATTGCTCTGCGGACGAACTGCGTTTCATTTCGAATTCTATAGCATCCTTGATGAAGCGAGACGTCCTACATGACCTCCCCGTTGAGCTTTCCCTTGGTATTTTAAGCTACATTGAAGACCCCCGGAGCCTAGTGCGTGTCAGTGCCGTGAGCCGACACTGGTACGCACTTGCAAGGGACGAAAGCCTATGGAAGAGGCTTTGTGCCCTGCATGAATACGATTTGGACGAGGAATGGTTACCGAACGACCCGTCCTTCTCGTACTACGAGCATTACAAGCGCGAGCATGTAACCGGTTAGTACCCTTGTCCATCCCTAGGCTTTATACTCGCCCCCATTCCAATCCTCCCCACCTCTATTGTGTCCGCAATTTTCACAGTTTCTAACTGGCGTCATGGTGGTCATCTTCTCCGATCCCACCGTGTTCCATTCCTCCCCGCTCCACAACCCCGTGTCAACCCCGTCCGTCTCATGGACTCTGAACACGCCTACCCTACTCCGTCCTCACCTGATGGCTCCTCGACAAACGGACAAACGGTATCCGACACCATTGGGGACACGGACTTGCCCTCTCGTCCGTCAAATCCGGCTATCCCCACCTCGGTCGCTATCGACAATGACTGGGTCGTGGTCGGTCTGGCGAACAGCAAGATCTACGTGTTCAGTGCGCGAACTGGCGTCCTCACTCGCACCCTCGTCGGCCATACTGCTGGCGTCTGGGCGGTCGCTATAGTCCGCGGCGCTGAGAGTACAGGTAAACCCGCATATTATCGTTCGAGACGGAGCGAAAGTAGTAATAGTACTAGTGACGCGTCGGAACCTGGAGATGACTATAACCGTTCCCCCGTGGACCTGTTATCTCCGCACATCAATTTTGATGCCTCTGCTCGATACGCTCTTGGGTTGCCTCCATATCCGCGGCGTCGGAAACCTTCCTCTCACAACTCCCAATCATCTCATTACTCTCCGAGTTCTGACGGAGGAGGACGGTTACCGTACGACCCATATGAAGGTCTAGAAAACGCAAAGCGAAGCGAGCCCTCGGGTGCATCAGACGGCTGGGGTCAACCCAACACGCTCATCGTCAGCAGCGGCTGTGACAAAGTTGTACGTGTGTGGGACGCCATGTCTGGGTGCGTTCCAGCTATCTACGTGATCCCTCTGCATACACAGTTGACATCCGGATGCCTAGCTTATGTCTACACATACTCTCAGGTCATCACTCCACCATCCGATGTCTCAAAGTCCTTCATGACCGTCCAATAGCCGTCACAGGCTCTCGAGACCATACCATTCGTCTATGGGACATCCAACGCGGTCGACTCATACGCGTTTTGAGAGGACACGAGCAGAGCGTACGGTGTTTGGACGTTTGTGGGAGTATCGTCATTAGTGGGAGTTATGACACGACCTGTAGGGTTTGGGATGTTGGCGAATTCGCTAGGAGGAGTCAAGATCAACAACACGGCGAGGAGGGAGGAGAACCCCACGGAGTACAGGAAGGATCTTTGCATGTACTTCGGGGCCATTTTCATCAGATCTATACGGTTGCTATTGATGGGTCGAGAGCTGCGAGTGGAGGATTGGATACGACTGTCAGGGTGTGGAATGTTCGAACCGGGTAAGCATCCATACAGTTAAAATCCTTGTTTTTAAATCCATTCCAACCAACATAAACCTCTAGCGAATGTGAAGCTCTCCTCCAGGGCCACACAGCACTCGTCTGTCACCTCCAATTCACCCCCACATTCCTCGCAACGAGCGGATCGGATGGGCGAGTCATCACCTTCTCCCTCTCACACCACTACCGAGTCATCCAACGACTCTCTGCGCATGAATCTTCCGTTTCGGCTCTCCAGTTGACGGATAGGTTCATGACGACGGCGGGGAATGACGGGAGGGTTCGGTTGTTCGAGTTCAAGCATGATTCGGGGGCTGCTCATCTTGGGCTCTATGGCACGAACGGTCCTGGGGATGACAGTGTTCCCAAGTGCGATTATGTGAGGGAACTCAGCCAGCTCTCCGAGACGGCGTGGAAGGTTGCGTTCGCAAAGAAGACGTGTGTCGTTGTGGTGAAGAGGGCTGGTAACACGGTCATAGAGATTTGGAGTTTTAGACCTAGGTGAGGTTACTCGGTTGCTCATTGACGTGGTTTTGTTAGGGCTGTAGATCTTGGATGAAATAAGATGTTGTAGAAATACCTTGGATACTATACGTGTAGAATTATTGATGTCGATAGACCTTGGACTGGACGGGTGTATTGCATCGAATGCGGGACAACTTGTGTTGCGTAGAGAAGACTAGCATCCGATATGGTGTAACGGCTAACATTACCGCCTTTCAGATCCTAGGTTCATTCCTGGAGCATGATCGCGGTAGCTCGGGGTTCGATTCCCCGTATCGGAGATCTTTTTGCTTTCACAACTGCTCGAGGGATGCTTAACATTTGGTTATTTCTGCCAGCTTCAATTACTTCTTTTTATTGCTCGTGTCGGTGGGGACGAATACCCTGCATTGTTATTGCTACACGGCCAGCAGCGAAACGGAGGAAATTATAGGTCAGACGCCTTACGGAAATTTTAGGTCCAGGACTTGAGAATTCTTGCGGGGTTATATATGTTTTTCTTACAAAAGTGAAAACCTAAGTTTACCAGCAGGAAACGGGCGTCTTCACGTTCTGCGAAGAAAAGGTCCGTGGTTGGCAAAACTGGACGCCGCGGCAGACAGAAATTTCGGTGAAACTTGCCTTATCAGGTGCATCACATGATACAGGCGCCTGCATGGTCAAGGCAACTGACGGGCCTTGGGAAGTGTGTGCAACTTGGTTATTCTCAGAGAGCATTATGAATGTTCTCCAAGGAGGCTTATCTATGGTGAACATTATAATATAAAACTGTACATCCAATGTAACACACTATGAAAGATATGGTCAGCAGTAGCCAGGTATGACTAAGTTGGAAGTTGCGGCGAGTTGGCCAGATTTCTCGAAGTCCAACCGCCTATAGAGGTTGAGGGGGTGCGCGCAGCGATATAGACATAGATGTGCAATGCTTTGCAACAGCCAAATGACTCAGTGGTTAATCGGGTTTGCGGATGTCGTCATGCACGGGACTTATCCTAGGTTGACGGCGGTTGCGGGTTCAATTCGCGATAGACACATTTTTTTCAAACGACTTTTAACCTCCGTGAAGCTCCGGCCTCCTGGGCGTTTACTTAGATCTGCCCCGATCCGCCTTATGGAAACCCCAGGTTTGCCATCCCTCGGGTTGCCATCGACTTCAAACCTATTATTTTCATATGGGTGCCACAGAGTAACCGCATGTGCCTCGTCTTACGTTTGCCCTATCGAAAGTTGCTGGCCGTGTATAATGTGCCCTGGCCTTCGAAAGCGATAGAACTTTCCGAAAATCGAATACTGTGACCTTGACGATTCCGCGCCGTGTCACAGTCAGGTGCTTGTGACAAATCGCGCTGCGCCGACCACACCTGGACCAGGACTAGGACCAGTCATTCTTTCCTTTACCCATCGTGTTGCCATCGTGCACTGAGGTCCCATGTTGACAACTCGCAGAGGTGTCCCTCACTTCGGATATAAAACTTGACAGCAGCACAGTGCGTATGCCTCAGCCCAAACGTCGTAAAGCAAACGCGGCAAATTTGGTCGCAGTACCACCAACGACAACGTTGGAAGATACTGCGGCCAATGATGCCACGAAATCCAGTAATAGTAGCTGTCGTCGGAGAGGTCGACTTCAGGACCTCCCGAAAATGCCTCTGGATATCATCTTTGAGGTAAAGCCGCAATGTCCCTGATAGTTAAGCTCGTAACTGGCAGTAGACGATTGAGATATCATTTCAGATATTCTCCCATCTTCTACCCTCAGATCTCCTCAACCTGGCTCGCACAACCAAGGCGTTTCGACAACTTCTCATGTCTAAACAGTCGGCTGCGCATTGGAGGGCAGCGCGTGCAAATGTACCGGGTTTGCCAGATATCCCGGACGACATGGCCGAGCCCGCATTCGCAAATTTGCTCTTTGATATGCACTGCCATGCATGGGTTTTGTTTCATTCCGATGGTTTACACCGACACTAACATTTGCGTTGTATGATAGGGCTGCTTGAAACCCAGTTCTTCAGAGCCGATCTGGGTGTTTCGAAAGAGGTATTGCAGCGATTGCAAGCTTGCAAAGTGAGCAATTGTTTGGTCCGCTTTATGGTTGAACTAAACACAATCACATGCTATCTCAGCATTATACCTGTGGTTCAGCTCTTGAAATATGAGGTATTCGGTCAGTGCTTTCGTTCGAAGATCACCCCTGTTCCATCTGCAGTTCTGGCGGTCAATGTCAATGGTAGGTTTGTTCTGACACAACAGTAACTCCAAGCATCACTCAACTCCGCATTAGGCCAACGGAGAGACATTGTTGCGGTGCATAAACCTGAGCTGTTCCTATTTCACGCACTGCTTGAACATTCGGTCTCCCCTGACAAAAGGGACGCGTTTATCAAACAATGGCAGAAATCATCCCAACATATCGTGCAAGTATGTCCATTTGAAACTATGGCCCGATCTTGATAACGCTGACAATCCATAGCAATCCGCTGCATTCAGTGCATGGTACGCTGATAGAAAGCGTGGTCGCCAAGATGAACTGGAAAAGATCCGCAACTCCAGATTTGATGCGTGCGTGGGCTGGACACAAATATCGTTTACGACCCTAACATCCTCCTTAGTATCACACAAAAACTACGGGAACTGGGCTGGGGGCCTGCGCTTGATCACTTGTCACAGTGTGCACCCAACAACGCCAGTCAACATCCCCTGCAGAGTTTGTCTATTGTGAAGATAGCCAAGCCGTTCAGTCTACGCAGTAGGTCGTGTTTCTAGCAATCCTGTGTCTCTTGCTAAATATATTTCCTAGCATGGCCAAGAATTTACAAAGAGATACTACCTATGCTCGAGATTGCTGAAAAGGAGCGACTCAAGGCGGAGCGGAAGCAACTGATGAAGGCTCGCCTGGAGATCCTCGCGCAGGTCATAGATGAATTCAGAGTATATTCCCGCCACTTTCTCCCCGGCATTCGAGAGTTTGTTTCGTTTCCGGAGTTTGCATCCATCATTCGTGCCCCCTCAGATGTCACTGTCACGAAAGAGATGTTCCGCGCCTTGCAACATCATGTCCCGGAAATCGTCAAGAATTGGGAAGAGACCCAGCGGGAGAAACTGTCCGAGGAGATTCGTAACATTCTGGGGGTTCCCAGCGACGTCAATCCCTTGAATCTTGCGATAGGAACTTATTTTCTTTGCCAGTGTGGAGACTGTCCACTGGTTCCTCGAGATAGTCGGCTTTGGCCACATACGATTCGTTCTGCAGTCGCCCATTCCTCGGCCGAGGTCGCTTACAAGAAATTTTCTGCCGATGAAGAAGCAGGAGTGGGACAGACATTCCCGGACCTTGATGCAGCTGCGTTACCGGAGCTACCTGACCTTCTTGAATGCCCACAGCCAAAAGAGTTTGAATTTGAACGTGAAAAGCTCACGTCTTGGATCCCGAAGTTGGTATCGAAACTAGTCAAGATGTGCGGACTGGACCCACTATCCACGACGACCGAGCAGTATGACAGTCTTCGTGCTAGGTTTGTTTGTCGTGTCTGTTCCATCGATAAAAAGACCGTAGTGTTCAATTGGCGAGCTGCAGTGAGTAAGACCATCGTTATCAGCAATGCGGAAGCACTTCATAACTCTCCTTCTTGGCTAGGGTTCAAAGAGATGCCTTACTGATGATTACAGGAGGGACTCGGTCCACCGCTACTGATGTTATGGAAGTGCACGCTAACATGTTGCCCTTCCCTCTATTGGTTGACAAGGTTTGCCAACGATCCGCTGCGAGGCTATGCACTCTACCGCCTACGAATCCCCTTGCCCCACTTATCAAGCGTGCAGCAGCGAGATACGTGAAACGGCATCGTACTCCTCTGCATGAACTACTACACCGATATAACCTCCAGCCGCAGGCCATTGAAACCATCACGCCTGTTCGCAAGCCCCCTCACTGGACACCGAGCTTTGACGTAGTCATTGCCTCGGACAAGGATGAAGCGGTGAAAGATGAAGCTGTCTGGGCCGATCGTCCGGGCGTACGGGTCTACACAGACGGGTCTGACTTTGAGGGAGGCGTAGGTGCAGCAGCAGTGATGTACAAGGCAGATCGACTGGGTTGGATGAGAGTGTCATCTTTGCGGCACTATCTCGGTACGTCCAATGAGCACACTGTCTATGAAGCGGAGGTTGTTGGCTTGCTATTAGGTGCACACCTTCTGCATCAAGAGAGAGGACTACCCAGTACCGCTTCCATCGCGGCCGATAACCAAGCAGCACTCCGCAGCTCCCTCACCCGACACTCTGCTCCCGGCCACCACCTACTCGACCTCTTTCACACTGCAGTGAAGCGCTTCAAGAAAGCACATACGGAGACGGCCCTTACCCTCCGTTGGGTTCCTGGACATCAAAATGTTGCCGGAAATGAGAAGTCAGACGAAGAGGCTAAGAAGGCTGCACAGGGCCAGGGCAGCATCCCTTCGAAACTTCCAAAATGTCTGCGCTCTCCTCTACCAAAGAGTGTATCAAAAGTCAAACAGGTATTTGCCGCAGAGCTGAAAGAACGGGCAGGGGAACTATGGAGAGCTTCACCCCGACATGAAAAGATAAGTAACATAGACCCCTCACTTCCCTCGGGCGCATTCACTAAACTTGTGAACGAACTGCCGCGCAGACATGCATCGGTGCTCTTCCAGCTTCGTACGCAAACAGCGCCTCTACAACGGCATCTGTGGAGGATAGGGAGAGCCGACGACGCGGTGTGCCCCACGTGCGGGAACGGAGTCGAGACAGTGCACCACTATCTGATGGTCTGTGAAGCATACGAGCGAGCGCGGTGGAAGCTGAGGATGACATTGGGAAGGGCGGCGGGATCTTTACGAGATCTGCTCACAGAGGAGAAGGCGCTACGCCCTCTGTTTACTTTCATTCACGCGACGAGACGCTTTCACGCGGTATACGGGAATCTTATGCTACCCAAGAAGGATGAAGATGAGGACGACGATGGAAAGGGCAAGGGAGGGAAAAGGGGCAGGCGGGGGCAGCAGAGGGGGGCGAGGGGGTGAGATGGGATTGATTAGGAGGGACAGGGTCACCGAAGGGGAAGGAAGGACTGCAGGGTAGAAGGACGGAGGACATCCCGAGGAGGCATCTGCTATTCCTCACAGTCACTTGCGCGGTGGACAGGAGCGGGGAGGAACAGCAATAATTGACACTGTAACGGCACGTCTACCATAGGGCTGAGCCCTCGAGGACGTTAAATGGGATACAAAAAAAAAAAAAAAAACTCTCCTTCTTGGCTGATTATTTCATCAGGTTTTGCATGCGGCGCAGTGCCATTGCGATACAATGAGACTGATGACCTGGACTGACGGCGATGTGAGAGAAGACGCTATGTATCTTGAGGAGCACTCGTACACCCTTTGGGAACCACGATCTGAAGCCACCGCACTCCATGTTCAGGAAGTAGAAGCTCGACTAGAAAAAGAGTCTCTGACCCAACGAGAAGCCTCTACAATTTGGCATTGTGCTCGTTGCGCCGAACAACCCGACTTGCAAACGAAATCGGATGTTTCAGATCATCTTCGGGTTGCGTACGTACCTTGAAATTTCATCTATGGCTACTGCTTGATAACTTCGTACTTCCAAGTCACTCAATTGGTGATCCCCAAGACGACGACTTCTACTCAGTACCGACCTTGGAAGACGAATACCGTTCCTACCAGGGAATCACTGTTCCGTCTTGAGGGTAAACGTGCTGACGTTGGAGGACTTCATGAGCACAAATGGTCTTCGCGCTCCGTAGTTTCGACCAGAAAAAGGTCCGGTCAACGAGGATTGTCTCGTTGCCGCTGCAATTGGTCGTTGTGTATTTCTTGTTCACTTGCGAGGCGCTTGAAAAATAGCATTTCTTGTACTCGCCGCAGATGTTATATAGTTGCAATCTATCATGCAGTCGCTGGTGCTGGCCGCTATACGCGTGCCACAAAACATGTACATGTCTAAGATGAAGTCCATCCGATATCATAATGCGTCCTAGGAGGTGTAAACATCCTACAGCGTTGACGCCAATTGCGAGTCTTCCTCCGTTCTCGCCTGGCGCATTGAGGGCCTGGCTGGCATAATGCAGCCTCTGCGTTATCATACAGAGCTCCAGCTGAGGAATATCCTAGTTGACTTCCGATGAGAACGTAAGCGGTACCTTACCATGAAGTTGCTTGGGGCAGCAGATCCCTGACCATTTCGAGTTTCGTGGTACCATGGGCAGTCTTAGGTATTTTCCATTCACCTTCCGTCAGGTTGTATGGTCCAACAGCGTTCAAGCATGATCAGAAGAAGTGCGGCTGAGGATGACATAGAATACCCCTCAACCGTACTCAAGTTTATTGGCAAGGGCTGAGAGTCGGATATAATCAGTAATGCGTACCTACAACTCAGTTTGAGTCGCAGCCTCAGTATGGGCTCAAGAAGCTAGTGTGTAGTAGCCCAAACGTTCGCATTGCAGCACATGTCCGTATGACTCTGATGCTACGTGGAACGCACCTGGCTAGCTTGAGAACCCAGGAGAAGACGATATTCGCATACAAATCATAGTCAGTCCCAATTATTGAGGAGGTCTGGCGTTCAGAATAGCACACCGCAGTACGTACCTTTGAGGTAAGATGGAATGAACGTGCACGGGATTGGGGGAAATGGGTTCAGGGAGATCATGCCTAGCACTTAGCAAATACTCGACCTGGAGACTACGTCAGGCCTTAGTACTAGGGGCGTGAGGCCTGTCAATATCAAAGTCTAGGAACTTCGTAGTCAGGGTTTTGTGCAGTGGGGTTGAGATAGCGAGAATGCATTACAGTAGTGGTGGTCCAGTTCAGAAGTTGTTCCGGAAAGTTATCCAATAAGTTCAATGACGGTGAACTCTGGTATAGCACACATGTAGTGACTGAGGCTGTGCAACCACCATCGGATATGGTGTAATGGCTAACATTACCGCCTCTCACTTCGAGAGTCAACTGGCTCGCAAGTCATCGCGGTAGCTCGGGGTTCGATTCCCCGTATCCGAAATTGCATTTTGAATGTATCCTCTTCTTTTACTTCTAATTTTTGACCTCGCCAACCATGTGACACACTTCATAAGCAGACAGTGCACGCGTCGAGGTCAAGTCTTAAGAGAGAAACACTCTGGGCGGAAACATACAGTAAGTATAAGCGATACTACGAAAGCAAATAATCCGAACAAGCTGATGAATCATAGTAGGGAATCGAGCTTCGAAAGCACCTCTAACACGCCCGCGACCAATTCAAAACATAGGTCCTCGTCGCCATGCATCTCCTTCTTGACCTCCTGCACGAGCCCCAATACGGCTTCCCTCCCACCCATACCCGAACTCCCCATTCCGATCCTGGATGCGTCCCTCTTCCTCGACGAACCGCCAGACAGTGATGCGGAACCAAACGGCCAACAAGCAAATTCGGCAAGGATATCATCACACCGCTGGAACGCCGCCTCACGTTCCTCGTACGTTAACCTCCCAAACGCATTATCCAGCACGCTAGCAGCATACGCCGCAATGGCAAGACAAACCGCTCTCGTGGCTCGAGCCTGCGTGCCTTCTTTGCCAAGCGCAGCGGGTGGTACGGCGGAGGTGGTGAAGGTGAGGATGGTGACTACGCGGTTGACGATGGAGTCTTTTATGCGCATGTCTGCGATTGGGTGCGTGGCCATGTCGAAGAGAAGGAAGTTGCGTTTCTCGGTGCGCAGAACGCCTTTGTCTACGAGACCTTTTGCGAGCCGTTCTCGGACCTGTTTTAGTTGGAAGCCAATCTTCATTACGTTCCATGTTTCCCCTGCCATCAACAGTAGATTCATGTATGGTTCTGGGAAGCGAGAAGATGAGAATCCTTACCACTCAGCAAGTCTATCCAGGTATTCACGGACATCTTCTCTATTGCCTCCTGTCCCTTCATTAACTTCAAAGTTTCATCGAGCAACGTCTCCCCTGTACTCCGTTCATCTATCACTTCCAGTATACGTTCCGATAATGGCAGCTGTCGTCGGTTGGGGTCCTTGACGAGAGCTATCCGCCGCCGTAATGCCAATTCGATGAGAATGCAGCCTCGGAGGGCATATGAGATGTTGTCATTCCAGAAGGATAGGTACCCCTACGGTTCAGAAGGGTGCGAGAGCTTCTGGTCAGTTCAGAGCATGGAATCCGGGTGTACAATTCGCAAAGTGGACGAGGTGCGCAGCATGGAGCCGAGCGCCTTGGAACGGACAGCGCAGCGGTCAACGAGAGGGGGGAAGAAAGACAACGAACTTGAAGAGGAATAGGATACAGGAACGTACGGATTAACACACCTGCTTATCCTTCAAACCTAGCAAGAGGACTTCCTCCATGATTGTTAGCATGGGCGCCTTCCCGCCCTGCCTAATGTCCTCATCCTCTCGTTCCAAGTCTCGAGGGTCATATGCAATCTTGCTACCCCTTTCAAATGCAGAGCCCCCATGCGAAGCGAGGCCCGTATGTGAAGATGTGCTCGGGGTAGCAGAATGGTTGGTGCTTCCGCCACCTGTAGAGGAACCGTTAAGACCCCAGGCGTCGTCGGCGTCGTCATTGAGTGACGCGGAGGCTGCTACGCGTCGGCGAGAAAGACCACCTGCGGACGCCATGTTTGCTTGCCTGTCCAATGGATGTGGTGGAGACTGGAAGAGCTCGTCAGTGAAATGGAGTCTGGACGAGATGCCAATTCCTGTGAACAGCTTGAGCTTCGGGCGTTGAATAGCCTCACTCCCTTGTGTCGTTGTGGGCAGTGACGGATGTCAGCTGCTCATGGCAGTGTAGCCAAGTGGTTACGGCGTCACGTTTAGGCTTTTCAGCATTATACCGTGATGGGTTTCCCGCGCGAGTTCGAATCTCGTCACTGTCAATTTACTTTTTGTTTTTCTTTCCCTCTTTCATCCAGCATCTACATTTTGACCAAGTTTCAAGTTAGCTTCAAGCTCCTACCAATGTTCTACAACTCGTCCTCGATCAGCTCTATGCAGCTCACTCGACATCGTGCATGGGAAATCTCATGATCCTCGAAGGCTTACCTCCGCCAGGTGAGCGGAAGAACGGATTGAGATCATAGAACGAACTATTCCCTGGGACGTCAACGTTTCAACTCCGAATGGTTGTAATTGGACTGATATTGCCATCGGTGACCGTATACCAGCATCAATCCCCCTGGAATTTACTTACTGCATGCGAATTCACTGTAATATCAATGAAATACTTGGGTGCCGTTGGTTACTAGGCCCGGCGTTGAAGTAAGTTCTCCCAATTTATCGTTCCTAATCCCACGGGATTTAACTCGAGGGAGAAAGAATGGAGGTAAGGTCGAATCGACCTAAACGCGTGTTGCATTTCGTACTGACCGTGACCCAGAGTCCGAAAGTTATGAAACACGAGGCTGGTCTTCTTTAAGAGCCCGAGGTGCGATATGTAGCTGCAATGCAGTCCTTGGGCATTCTCTAGTCCTCATCAGACCAAGGACCCCGCCTGCGGTTACGAGGGTCTTTCTAGGGTGCTCGACGTACCCGGTGTACGCTGCTTTACTTATAACTCTTCGTCCTCCGTTGCGGCCTTCCTGTAAGTTTCGTTCCCTCTGGCGTATTGCTCAGCTCATTGTCCTTTGTTCCTCAAGGCGGAGGTAACGCTACCGTTCTACCGTTAGGGTAGATTCTTGTCTCGTCTTTCACATCCGTGTCACTCCCCTCCCCCGTGATGGCTGAACAAGACTCGTGTCGTTGGTCGGAACTCGTTCCTCCTCACACTGCTTTGACGTTCGCGGCCATCTGGGATCCGGCTGAAGGAATTATCACCTTCTCCGGAGGAGACCTCCTCGATGCTGACCTCTCTGACACAAGAGACTCTTCATATGCGCCAGACGAAGCTTTCGAGAGCGAATCCCAGGTTCTGACTATTGACAGATTTGCATGGGCTCTTGCCTCGGGCGTCGAATTGCGCCCTATGGGTAAAGGCTTGATTGCATACGCGTCCAATCGAGCGGGCCACGACGCTTACCATGACGATCAATACTCTACAGCCGACTCAGTATCGGTCTATTCCCAGCAGACCCGACGACGGGCTGATAGTACGAGTTCGACCGCCAAAATATGGAGCATTGGCAAGCAGCTCCTCTTAGCTGCAAAGACCCCCTTCGACGGGCGTATCTTTTCCCACTGCCATCACGAGGAGAAACGCCTCAAGGATCGCCGTGATGGGGCTAAAGACGGTGTGGTAGAACGGGACGAGGCCTCTTCTGATGAGGGCTTCTTTGAGGAAGCGTGCTTTACTGCTACCGGTCAAAGCTTCGGGAGCACGCCCGTGCTCGTTAACCTCAATCTCGTACGTCATCCTTAATTTTGCGGACTGTATTAACGACGATTATTGACTGTTCCGTTATTTTTTCCATTCGCCCTTTCTATGTTCGTTGCCGACCTCTCAATTCAATCCCTGTCTCACGGGATCGCAGAAGTCGACATTCTCAATGACGACAACTTCGACCACGAACTATGTCCATGTACGCGTCCCTTCCATCTCAGGGGCGGACTCCGGATACGGCAGTACACCTCCACATCATGTTCTTTCTGCCTCTGCTACAGATTCCGGCTACGGTAGTACTCCACCGCGGCCTGCCCGCCCACCTCCCGTCGATCTGACGTTCATAGACGAATTATCGTTATCAGAACCGTCAGAGGTGTGGTCTACGCTTCCCCAACCCCACTCATACGCTTATCCATCCACCTCCGCCGCCTCCTCCCCGAGCAATTACCCGAGACAGAGGAGGAAACTCCTGAGAAAACACGTTCCTGCGAGCATGTATCCCGTTGATCCAAATCTAGTTCTAGCACGGGAGGATTACAACCACGTCCTTCCACCCACACCCCTGGATGGCTCGAATGACGATGAGCATGACGAAAGGTGGTCAGGGCATTGGAAGGTGGTGTGCAGGAAGCCGTCTCTTGCGAAGATAAAGGGACTGGTAACGAAGATAAGGAAGGTTCGATGCAACGTGGGAGACGGACGGAGCGAGTATGAGGATGAGGACGATGAGGGACATTGGCCTGGAGGAAGAGACGACATGGGCTGGCAATACGTTCTTCGATGCGGCAGCGTCCTCGACTTGTGAGTCGTCGCGTCAGGACTCGTTCGTTGTTTTGTTTTTTTCCTTCCTTCTCTCTTTCGCTTCACCCTCTACCGTTGCGAATCGTGCCATGCACTTTACGCGTGCTTGATCTATTTTTGGCTTTCAGCTCGGGACTTTCCTTCCTCCTCCCAAAGCCGTTCATTCTCTTGTTCTCTCGTCAGTCGTTTTGGGGCCCCACCAGTCGTGCACTTCATCTCCGCTTGACGATACTGTCGTACGTCGTACCTCACAATGTGTGTTTGACAATCGTGGGAGCAAACGATACACAGTGCGTGCTGCGGGAGACATGTGCTCTTGGTCTACTACATTTTCCTTCGTTGGCAGTTGCTGAACCATTCCCTTGGCCTGGTGCTTTGGCTTTACCTTCGTTTGCCAATTATTCTTCCAATCCCCCGCCGCTCCTTAACATTTGAAATACGGTCTTTTCCTTGCTTCTTCGTTCTTCCAGTGATATAAATGCTATGCCCCCAGTATCTTGTAACTTCGTTGTTCTCTCACACTTTGTTTCCTTTCCGTCTCCTGGGCTGCGGTAGGCTGTAGCGTTGTAATAGTGCTAGATGTATATCAGACCTGTACACGATAGCTATGAAATGTACGTATACCTTTTATGATAACTTCGCTGATCTCGGGGGGACGTTAGGTCCTCGGGAATGCATCCTTAGACCTGGTTGCGCCCTTCATTTCATTTCATAGCCGCTGTTAACCACTCGGAGTTGCCCCGTATGCGAGCATGTCAATGGCCTGGGTGACAGGAATAGAGGGGATGAATATAGCTGTCCTCAGCTATACGAACCCCGCGACCGTCCCTACTAGTAATAACTGGTATGTTGGGCGACAGTTGGTGAATGTAGAGTCGCGTCCACTCTTCAATCCCGCATCAGTATTCGCCTGAGATGAGGCTTCATGTATACTAGTAGCCAATGAACGAGAGACTCACTAAATGCTTGGAGAACTCAGTCTCACAAGTCAAGTCATTTTTCGCAACCCGAGCCAGTGACCGCCGGAAGGCCTGAGGGCACCCGGACGACTTTCGTCTTGTCAAGAAAACTAGTATACCATTGAAACTAAACTAAACCCTGTCTTCCTACAACTTAGACCCTCAATTGACCTCGCCTTTCCACTCCCTGTTCGACTGGAGCCCTTTGCTACACTAACCCAATACAGCTTCATTTCAAGTCACTATTCATGCATTTCATCCTGATCGCCAATTGCTCCGACTCCCCGGCTTTCTAGATAAACTAGGAGGAAGGTTTTGGTCGGGCGGGAGAGTTAAAGGCTGGTTGGACGGACGTCGCTGTCCAGGAGGTGTCAACGGAGTGTCAGGGCGAGGCGGAATTACAGGCGGCTCTTGATGCATAGGTCCACCGTAATTGCCAGGGTACGGTGGCGGCGGTTGTTGGTGCTGTCCGTACTGTTGTTGGGGAGTCGGGGGATGGAAGGAGATGGGAGGCGGCTGCATCTCCGGGCGCAGTCTGAATTCTTGTCGAGAAGACGGTTGCGGTTGGAAGGAGATGGGAGGCGGCTGCATATCCGGGTTCAGTCTGAACTGTTGTCGAGAAGGCTGTTGTGGGGGATGGAAGGTGTTGGGAGGTGCTGCACCATATGAGTGTTGTGATGCTCCGGGTTGAGCCTGCGGAGGACCATAATGATTGGGGGGTGCTGCGCCGTATGAATAGCCAGACTGTTGCACCCTAGGTGGTTGAGCCTGTGGTGGCCCTAATTGACCCACAGGGGCAACGCCGTACGAGCCGACGTGCTGCGCATTGGAAGGTCGCGTTGGCTGAGATTGAGCGCCCCCGTAATGGTAGGGATTGCCGTTTTGTGGAGCTCGTTTCATGAACGAGGTAGCAGCTTCGGCAATCTCGTCTGAGTCGGCTCGTGCCTCTAAAAGGGACTGCGATGCTGGTTCATGAGGAGATCGAGCCTCGAGCGAAGACGCGTCTCCGGATGTTTCGCCTGCAAGAGGTATCGCGAATGCCGTCGTATATGCCACGGCGGCGAAGGCAAACGTGAAGAGGGCGGAGAAACGCATCGTGAGGGTGACCACGGAGGCAGCTATATGGTTATCGTGTAACGCGGACGCGGACGTGGAAGGAAGTCGTCAGGGAATAAATAAGTCGATATGAAGAAAGTTCAGGCTAGCATCGTTGAAAGACACAATTGAATCAGTACGCATTCAACGCCGTGGTCTGGATAGAAAGCAGCACTCGCAGACCAGCACCTGGAGTTCGAAGTGTGAAGATGAGACCAGCTGAGGAAACGACGGCCCACCTGGTACGACTAATATACATCATGCGCACCTTGCATAATTGCCGTTTTGTTCCATGAGTAGACCCAGAGTGAACCTGCCGTGGGCTTGGAAGTTTAGTACGGGATGTACCAACCACAGATCAATAATTGTCAAACATTACCACCAGGAGGACTTGAGGGGTCGACGTCGTGACGAGGATCGACCGGCGAAGTACGGGTGTAGAAGACTGCTCAAATTGTACTCACAAGTAAAACTAGTGTTTAGACTGCTCGTGCTCATAGAAGGGCCGTGCAGAGTTGTGCAGTCAGGTCAAGATCGCTGGGCATTCGAATATGTATACCATATGAATAGGAACTCACTAACAAATGCTTAGAAGACGAAGATCACCCCTGCTAACGTGAGGAATGTCACTCCCGCCCGAGAAACCCTGGGGATGATAGGATCTGGATGATCGAACTGAGGTCTCACATGAGTAAGTATATGCGAAGCATACTTAGACTGTAGACAGCGGTATGCGTGATGTAGACCCATCTGTCGTGCTTTTGTGAGGCGCAGACAATGCAAGGGTACTGAGATGCGTACGGCAATGGGTATCGACCGGAAAGCCGCGATCGCCGATCGCTCAGGTGCTGTGCTCTGTACGACGATCTTGCATACATAAGTACCTCAAATCGAGTGAATGACGTTGAATGTCATGATATCAGACAAAATATGAGACATTGACTGGACAGCGGGAGCTGCGCGACAGTCCGCCATGGCAGAGCGTCCAAAGTATACGCTGAATGTGCTGCCAGTGTAGGATGTAGCATGAGATATATTTCATATTGTCAGGACTCTGCAACCTCACGTACCTGAGTGTCGGCGACGAACATACAACGCCCGGATCCTAACTCGTGGCATGTACGATACTTACTATTCCCCGAATACGACAGGCTTCAGCCGGACTTGCGCGGAAGTTTTGAATGATTAATCACTTGGTAACATATCAGCGTTGCGGAAGTATGTATAGTGTCGAATTGCTTCTCGGAATTGATCGGCATTTAGTACTCGTTGAGACACTGGACCTCCCTTGACTTGGGGCTCTTTCACTGTGGATGGCAAACTCGTTCGGGCAACTCTCTTAGTTGCATTGGCCGGCGAAGTGACCGCGGAGGATGGAGTACTACTGGTTTGAGGTGCAGATGAGGACGCAGATGGAGATCGTAAGCCAAAGGCAACTTGGAACTTGTCCGTAAGCAGGCAGGTACTCAGAAGTCAAGTACATACTTACATTAATTGACGCGCTTTCGACGCGCTCCTTGTTTTTGGTCTCGTGACGCTCTTCCCGAGCTCTTGAAAATGCCCAGTCTCTTCGATACTACAGAGAACCCCGTCACGGTAACACATATTGATCTGACCTCTTTTCCTATTCTCAATAGTAGAAACCAGAGAATACGGACAACATCGAGTTTCTTGAGATCGAAGTTGATCAGTTGATCAGTGAGCCGTCGCGTTGTTAGTGGCACGACCTTCACCGCGTATCGATTACACAGGCTCACTTTCGTTCACCAACACTTCCACGCGCAAATTATTGAATACCATCCCACCACAGCGTGTTGATCCAATGACCAGATGCCTCCCTTAACATTCAAATCCACCCTGGGAAACGATTGGGCTCGAAGAATGTAGCCATCCCGACATGATTCCAGCTCCAATTCCTCGACGAACTTGGAGAAGACCCAGAGGAGGGGAGAACCGGGTTGAGCAAGACTCGGATTGCCGGGTTTCCTCAAAGGGTAGAGCCCGGTTTCGTTCGTCGATGACTTGCGGATTTACAAACAACTTGTAAATTGGGTGACGGAGTGGGGGCTCGCTGTGTCCGCATCTTACAAGTAGGCATGTTCCTCGACTTGAAGGAATCGTGAGGGCTCAGTGTGAAGTGATGATTTCACAATTCACAGAGGGTCGTGGGCTCTGGTTTAACGTGGTGCCCACTGCAAGGACCGACGTCTCACGTAATTCGAGAGGTCGAAGGATCAACGCACGAGCATTTGAAGACCTGGTGTGCCCACCTCAGGCGTACGCACGGAACTTCGAAATAGCTTGCCAGACCACTACGAACGCAGCGTGAACGTGGAGTAAGTGAGTACGAGAGAGGAAACTCACGAGCTTGTATTTTGACCGCGTGTCTTATAGTCTTCGCCGGTAACTTGTATATGATATTCCATACTACCAGAGAACCCGGCCGAGTGGGAGAACTTGAACGTCATCACGGTATCGGACTCAAATGCCATACTTGTAGATAGTCGGATTCGGCACAAAGTTCCCGAGACTCGGAGTTGTAGAGTTCTAGATGAAGCTTGAGAGATCTCGGAATGTTAGGCTTTTTAGGTAGCTTTTCGTTCCTCCGAGGATCATCAATATTGGAAAATGGGGATCATGGATTTCAGATATCGATACGATGTTTATACGAATTTGACCATGGTATTAGATGACTTGGAGCACCGCAGCAATGAGAAGTGTACGCACGATCTTCGCGGTCGGACTCCGTCCTCTCCCTCGATATACTGCGATTTGTAGAATAGCGATAGCGTTGATGGACCCCGTGCTTAATTGGGATGTTTGTAGACGCACCTGTGGACTGCGATATGGTATCATTCTATAATTGTACTGGAGGTGCCAGCTACCGGGGTAGTCTCCTGTCGACTTCATGTAGGGGGTCAGGGCCGCCTCTGTAGATGAGTGATTGTGGTTTAATGGGTCTTGTCCAATATGGAGAGAGATATCTACCATACCTTACCTACCCCAAATTCGAACAGATCGGGTATCGCAGTACCGCTGAAGGGAGGCTACTATCTTGTCAATGCGACCAAGCGCGAGGTATAAAATAAAGCTAGAAGATCACCTTACGCACCTTTCTCCTAGAATGCATAATACACTCGGGCCGGGACTCGAAATCCAATATGAACACAGAGAAGTAGTTTGCTTATAACCCGACCTCACCGAGTCGATCCTCGGACTTCGAGAATCGAAAACACTAGAGGTAATGTCTGGTATTTCCCTAGCTCGATCTTAATTTGGTGCGCGTAGGGAATCAAAGACGAAGTATACCAAATTCTATGGCTATGACATACCGATCCTTATCAGCGCGTAAAGCCTGAGATATAAGGAAGAGAAGTTCGTACACGGGACCCAACAGAGCGGAAATACCCACAATTAGTGATTTTTGAGAAGAGATCGAATTGAGATCGGAGCACCGGGTGTGAGTGTAGTGCGAAGGGTGTCTTCATGACGGCAACATTTGGAAAGAAGGATTGATACCCCTAGAAAAGCCGAATTCGCGAGTTCTAGCCTGTAGAAAAGAAGAGAAGTAGAAAGCGGGATCTGGTTATCGGAACGGAGTTTGGTCATCGGAACAACATCTGGGGTATGAATGGGAGCGGGTAAGACGAGACGAGATGAGGTGAAATAAATGAAAGGCCCGGAAGAGGCGAATTCTCATACCTAGTCGTCAAGTCTTCGATAGACGTCAGCGAACTTATACCCATGGAATGACTTACTTGACTTCGGCCCAGAGACCCAGCGGAATCAAACCATTCAAAGATTTTATACATACCCCAGAATAACCGAGTTAAAAGGCATTTCAGAGGGGAGCCTCGTTCGTGCTCGCTATCTTGAAGGTATCGTTCGTTCACTTCAAGTTGAAATTGAGACGATGGCGAGTGAATCCTAATCCGATTTCAATACTCAGTTTGCGTCTCATCCCTCCGTGAGCTCGAGCCTAGAGCTCAGAACTGCAGCCTGTACGGGCGGACAATTCGTTCCGAGAACTCTTCACTCTTCACCTTTTCACATTATTTTTCTGGAGTCAGGTGTTCTGCACGCATCTGTGAACAGCTGTGAACCAAAAGCAAGTTCGTTTTGATAAGAGAATCCGGTATAAGACTCACCGGTGAACGCGGATGCCAGTGGGTAAGTGGAAAAATGAGCAACTGCCACAATAATAGTGAGAACGGGAATGGGGTCTATGTCGCGTCACGATACCCCAGAAATCCGAACTCCAAACTTAAGGGGAGACCTAAAGAGAAATCAGCAGTCTCCGATAGAGTTGGGTATGGTCTTAATTTTGGTCAATCTCGACTTAATGATAAGGTGCTTGCACGGAAAAAAGTCTTCATATGTTAGTCTTTAATGAATTGAGTACGAGCCTGAGGAGTTGAGATGACATGACATACCGCTAGATCGATATCTACCCTTCCGAGTCGTATCTTGCCTATCGGGATCACGTACAAGCATACAACCCTATCAAACGGTACAAGAGATCGTTGGCCGAAAAGTCGAATTTGCGTGAGTTCTAGTCCTGTAGGTAAGATGAGAAGTAGAAATCGGATCTGGTTATCAGGATGATCTGGGGTATGGGGTATCAATGAGAATGGGTGTAATGAAATTAGATGAAATTCATGAAATGAGAGGCCCGGAAGAGGCCAATTCTCATACCAAGCTGTATATTCCTCGAGAGACATCAGCGAGGTTATACCCATGGAATGATTTGACTTCGTACCAAAGACCCAGCGGAATCAAACCATTCCAAATATTCCATACATACCCCAAAACAGCCGAGTATCACGGACTTTTCAAGGAGAAAATCGTACGTAGTGCCAGTCCTTGCCATTTTACTCTCAGGTTCGCGTATTTTCTCTCTTCGAGCTCGAGCCTAGAGCTCAGAGCTACAGCCTGTTCGGACGGACGGACCTTTCCGATAACTCTTCACTCTTCACCCTTTCACACCATATGTCTTCAGAGTCAAACGTTCTTCGTTGAAGCGTATGCATCTGCGAACCAGAGGCGACTTCGTTTTGATATGAGAATCCGGTACGAGAACTCACCCGGTGTACGCAAATGCCAGTGGGCGATCCGATACCAAAGTTAGGTGAGGCAACCAGTGAGGTGGACAGAGTGAGAACGGGAACGGGAATGGGAACGCGATTGGTCTATGTCGAGGGTTGATACCCCAAAGCTGCGAATTCCAAAACCTGAGGCGAGACCCAAAGATATGTTCAGTATTCAGTAGTCTCCGAGCATAAGGACAAGGACACGAACTTGAAGACGGCCTACTGTGGTTATGTCGACGTTGAACTTGTGAGATTCGGTCAGTCGATTTCAGTCGACGTTCTCGTTCACATTCACTTCCACGATGAGGATTTACCTGGAGAAAACACGAGGAGCAATGTAGGTGTCTGTACGTTCGAGTAAGTAGCATAAACGGTGACTCCAAACGGGGGTCGAAGGAGATCAGAGGTCGCGTGCAAATTCCGGAGTGCTTTGCGCTGATATCGTATTGGGTACGGTCATCGACCACTCTCGAATTAGCTGAACTTGAATGCAGCCAGACAGGAATGGAAGATATTCTTCATCCTGACTCTTGAGATGGGTCAAGTTGGGTACGAGCATCGATCACTCTCTCAACTAAACTTGAAGGCAGCCTGGATGAAATAGTCCATGGAAGGAAATCTTCATATGTTAGCCTTCATGAGTTGAGTACGAGAGAGCCGAGAATCGAGGTGACATACCACACCGATACATCTATTATCCACCAGTGGTATCTTGCAATGGCCACCGTACCGCAATCACGCATAAGCATACAGCCCTACCAAAAGCAAAAGAAAACAGACATTCATCACCCGCGCAGAGCCAAACACTGAACCGCAAAAGGACGTACCGATAGTCCAATACCGTCAACCCAGAACCCCTGCTACCTTTGGTTAGCTACAACACAAAGATTTCACGTACCATACCCCCCAAAGACCCGAAGACCCAACGACACCGTAGAAGCTCGAGGTGACCAGGAGCGTGCGATTTTGGATATATACACCACACCACGATCGACGGCCAGGTATGTACTCTACATTCGAAAAGTTCAAAAGGTCAACTGTAATGAAGCGAATAAACAGTGTTGAAACTTGGAAAGGAAGTGAAAAGTAGAAGGTACTAGTAACGGATGAACAGATGAAAGGTAAAGGGTAAAGGGTAAAGGGTCGAGGGTAGAAGGGTAAAGGGTAACGTCAAGAACTGAAGAACTGGGGAAGTGAAAGCTGGTATGTACGTATAAAAACATGAAGAACAACGTGGAGAACAAGATGGAGAACAAGAATAGAAAGCAGAAGCGGATGAAGGTGAAGGTATAAAACTTTGAACGTATGAACGCTAAAGGTATGAACTTATAAGAGGTATGAACGTTGAAGTATCAACGGGTGATCTTTGAAGCTAATGTCCATGTCCGTATCGGTATATCACTATCTCGTGTCCGTAGCCACAGCCACAGCCATAACCACAGCCATCGCCTTCGCCGGCACCAGAACCATAGCCATAGCAAAGCGGCGGTGTAGCCCAAGTAAGCACAGCTTGAGTCGCAGTTGTCATGTTCGCAGTTGTCATTTTCACGATCGCATCGAAAATCGAACCCAACCTCGACCATATCGTATCTGATATATCGTGCTTCGAATTTCGGTATATGGAAGATCGTTCATCGTATATTGTATATTGTATTGTACCGGCGAAGGCGATATACAACGACATCGGATACGGAGGTCGAATCGAGAAACGGCGGGGGGGGGGCGGAGGCGAAAACGAGCGGGAGTGAGAGTGGGGATGGGAATACGATAGCGCAACTTCCAACTTCCAACTTGTGATTCTGGTGCACAACAACGACGACGACAACATTGAACGACATCGAACAACGACAGCACAGCCCGACCCCGAGAGCCTAAGGGCCGGGGAGCCCGAGACGGGGCGGGACGGGGCTTCGAGTGCGGTATGGTATGGTGTGGAACGGTACGGTGTGGTGTTGAGGTAAGGGTAGGAGGATAAGTAGCGCCGCGTAAATGTAAGTGCAAGTGTAAAGTGTAATGGGATGGGATGAGACGGGATCGACAAGATGAGTCCGAGCGATGAACTGGTGAAGCGGTCAAGTGGTGAACTGGTGAAAGCGGTCGAGTAATGAAGCGGTCAAGTGGTGAAGTAAAGAATAGGTGATAAGTACGAAAGCCAAACGAAAGCTTTTTCCCGTTCTCGTTCGCACACGGTCACGATCGCGGGCAAGGTCACGGGCGCGGGCAAGGTCACGGGCAGGGTCACCGGTATCCACCGTAATAATCGTACTCGTCCCAGTTTTCTGTGAACGCGCAAAGTGTCAGTGTTAGTATCGAGAATCGAAAATCGAAAATCGAAAATCGAAAACGGATGCATGGATTTGTGATCGAATCTTCAGTTTGTGTACGAAGAGGAGGCGAGTGAAAGGAGGGAACAGAGAGGACAAGAGGACAAGAGAACGAGAGAAGAAGAGACCGAGAGACCGAGAAAAAGGGCAGAGACGAGAGATCAAAACCCAAAGACCGGCGAGAGAACACACCTTCAGTAATACTCTTCCACCCAAAGAACAGCACCACAACCGTAGCGGTCTCAAGGACCGTCGCTACGAACGATCCGTCTATTCGTGCGTTTGCTCCCTGTGGTTTTCGTCGTCGTGTGGTGTCGTGTAGTCGTGTGATGTATGTCCGTGTGTGGCATGTGCGTTGGGTTTTGTGGAGGTGCATTGTTCATCGTATAACATATACCGTCAATCCGAACCGTTGGGGAGCGCGAATATATATAGAGAGAAATCAGAAAAGTCAGCGTTCGTTCCATAGCTCAGCAATAAACAAAGAATAAAAAATGACGAATGAAAGAGCAATATTGCAAAATTGGGTCACAGATTATTCCACGTCTTCGTCATACCCCCCTCGTCGTAATCCGACAGGGTCATAGTATGTTTAATAATTTCTTTGATCATGTTTGGTAGAATGAAAATGAAACGGAAGATCGAGGGTGGATGGAAGATGAATGGAGGTGGTCGATGTGTCCGTTTCGTCGAACGGACTGGGATAAGGGAGGATTTCCGAATGAATGAGAAGAGAAGAGGATCGGGGGATGACCACGGAATGTAGAATGAGATCCCCAAGATTCACACTTGGGAACCCATTATATCCCCCTTTCCCCCTTCCCTCAACTCCCCCTTCCCCTCAACTTCCCATTTCCCTCAAATCCCCCCAAACCCCCCAAACCCCCCTCCCCCTCCAAAACACAAAACCACTCTCCAAAACACAAAACCACTCTCCAAAAAACACGCGCAAAAACCACTCTCCAAAAAACGCAAAAAAAAGGCAAAACCAAAAAACACTCACCCGACAAATCACCCTCGACAACAAAAAGAAATCCAACTGGGAGAGGACAAAAAGGACAGCAGCGAGGATGTAGTACCACACAGGTTTGACCTCGTTAAGGATCCCGAGGATGATGTAGAGCATTAGTGCGAAGTAGATCAGGGCTGCGCTGTTGGGTTTGAATGGGAGTTGGGTTAGTAAGAACAGGTTAGGTTGGGATGGGAGGGGAAGGATGAGTTGGGTAAGGATGAGAGGAGGATGAGTATGTTGGGAGTGAGAGTAGGGAAGGGGGAACTCACGCGCCAGGCCATATATTTGTGAGAACAAAAAGGGGGATGGAATGCAAGTCTTGCAAGGGGACTGAAGGACCAAAGGTTTGCGTGAACCCGAAAGCGACGTCCAGCGATATATAAGTGACAGCTGCGAAGAATGCTACAGAGAAGAACGTGAACGGCTGCGGTCGTCATGAAAGGGAGAGGTTAGCAATGGGATGGTAGTTAGCGATGGGAAGGTAGTTAGAATGTCAAGAACACGGTGCGTACGATGAGAGAACTGAGGGTGCCGTCTTCTACGATCTGGGTGGAGACGAGGGCAGTGCCTACGAGAGCCCAGAAGGTGGCAGCTACGAAGCCAGCGTGGATGGCTGTGAGGACGGTGAGGGGGGTGGAACCTTGGTGGAGGAAGGAGCCGGTGTCGAGGAGTTGGAAGATGAGGGTGAAGAGGTAGAGGACGAGGAAGATGCGGAACTCGGAGCGTGCTACGCGTCGTCAGCAACAAATAATAATGAATTTTAAAAAAATCGCTCGCACGCACCGACTGCAGCTGTCCGACGGGAGGTGAACCAGATGAGGGCGACAATGACGAGGAGGGAGGCGCCGCAGGCGATGATGTTGGCAATATTGGCGAGGGAGCCGTCGACGCCTACGAACGGGATCGCACACTCTGGGTTGATACCTACCGGGGCCTGCGCAGGGTTGCTCGAGATGCCAGAGAGGACGGAAGGGTTTATGCGTTGGATCTGGCGGTAGAAGAGGTTACACCAGGGGTAGGAAGGGGTGTCATGGCAGAGGGGGGCAAAGTCGCCGAAGCGAGTCATGGTGGTACAGAGCGTATCGCTGCCGTCGTGGCCGTCGTCGTGGCCGTCGTCGTGGCCGTCGTCGTGTCGGACGTGGAGGAGAGCAGGCCGGTGGGAGAGACACACGTGAGGTCGAGTCAAAACAGAGCACAACACAGAACACTCACCCAACTGGTCCCAGCAATCGGCGTCCTCACACTAGTACTCTAGTAGCTCCTCCGTCTCCAGCGACGTCGGCAGTAATCAAGGCGAGTACAGCAACCCCTACTCAGACTCAACAACGTCCTCCGCTTTGTTTACCAGGTCACGTGCGCTTCCCCGCTTTGCAGTAGCCGCCGTCCCAAGGGCGCCGTGCTGATTCCGTTCTTCATCATGATGTTCTTCCTGGGACGAAGTATCTGCAACTCGACAAAATACCGCTAATCGACCCTGCACAACTCACCTTCTCAGCTCTGACATTCAAGTTGCACGTACTTGCTCAAAGACCATGAAATGTCGTTGGCCTTGCGAAATCCTGAAGACGAGACTTCAACTATCCGCATGCTCATTTTCTCACCTTCGTCTTGGAGGCCGACTTATCACGGACGATTCGCCTCCCTTCTTCTACTTGATCGTGGTCTCGCTCGCAACATTCTGCCAACTCCCTTACGAGAAAAGTTCACCTTGTCATTCAATCTGATGTGACTACCTCAGGCTTCGAGTCGTCGATATTAGTAGAATCTCGACTGTTACGCGACTCTGGATCCGGATTTTACCGCACGAGGATGGTATAGATTATGTGGACCATCATGATGGTGGCGGCTTGGAATTCCCTTTTACTTGTGTCATACCTTGCACGACTCACGACTCGGACTTGTTAACGTCTTTGCTCACATTCGACCAACTTGCACGCGAAATAGGTATTTATGCCTTGTTGATAAAGCATCTCGTGGTTGTCGACTTCCACCTTCAAGACTGGTATCGGAGTTGAACTCGTTGCAGCAGTGGAACCGTCAGTACTCTCGCTAGTAGTGTCGCTATAGCCTATCTATAATCTTAGGTTTACCCCGGCACGACCCGCTCAGACTCCTTGCTGAATTTATTCGTTGTTGTTCTCGTCCCCCCTTCAAAGCTTCGAAACTTTCATCGGAGCTGAACTCGTTGTGAGGCCGTCAGTGACCATCTATACACGACTCGCGACTCCTCGACGTCTTAGGTCTCAATACATGAGATGGATTAACTTGGACTCTGACTCGGACTCCCTCGAAGACAGATAGGTGAACTAAACCCCGAGGCCATCGAACCCGACGATATGCCCTTGAATATCTCTATGAAATCAGACACAGAACGATTCGGATTATACTGTGCAAGTAAGTGGGGCTACTTGCAGGTGCATTGTTTTCTAGGTCGGTCGGTTGGTTGGTTATTATGAAGATGGGGACGCATCTCAAGCTGCAAGGCCTACCACCGCCCAGTGAAAACTTGGAGCATCCAACTTGCTTACGATGCTCATGTGTTTATTCACGCTACGTACAATCTTCAAGCTTCAGACTGGAATACTTCCGAACTTGCGAACTTAGGAAGAAGCCATATGCAATGCTCAAGAAGCTGGGGCTACCGATGCTACCCTATGCAAGTCTTCGTCGTCTGTCTTTCTCCTTTGGATTTCTCTCAATTCTCGTCGTCATCAGGGCAGACAAGAGGAAGACCAGGTGTCCGAGACGAGATGTGTACTATTGATAGGACCACTGTACCGTACTTGGATGCAGGTATGATGTGTCACACCGCAGTCCGGCCAGTGTGCTGGTCTATATACGATCATCATATCCACGGACTTTGTTAGTGGTCGCCCTGCCCACTGCTCTTAGTCTGATCGCGGTCGAGTCTCGAAAGTGCCAAGGATCGGACGGACTGTGGTGTGTGCTATACGCCATATTCGCCTTCTTTGCTATCAACTCTCGGACTGATGACCCTGCCTAGAGGCTAGGTCGACGGGAGCGATTTGGACCTCTGGCACCCACGCAGTCTCTGTCTCTGTTCGATCGCTGAGTCGCTCGTAGCATCCAGTACTGGACGGGTGGGTCACTTCATGATAAATCATATTGACCTTGACGGCGAAACCGACTATTAGCCTGGAGGCGCCCAAGAGAATCGAACTTGTTACTTTGAGCTTCCTCGACTATGTATGACCAAACTGTGCACGAACTAATGATATTGATGGTTGCTTCGCACGTCGCAGACTCTGACTCTGAATCTCCGGAATTGGGTGTTACGAGAGGTTCGGCGAGCTCGAGTCGCGGTGAAACTGAGACTTTCCTGCTGGAGTCTACGGGCACGGCACTACTACCTGATGTGTCTTGGTGGGTAGTCTATGTCCGAGTCTGTATGATTCTTGGGGGAATTGAACTAGATCCGGGGTACCCTCCCTGCAGTTGGGGCTCGCGAATAGTATCAATATCGATGTAGAACATTGAAGTCATTTCGATCATACACTGGCATACGGAGCGACGACTCAGACCCCCTGGGCGCACGCGGAAACTAGGACGCATACAAGTGAAAACTCACGTCGCAGATTCTGACTTGGACGTGTGGTACGTAGAAGACTGGAAGTCACGTGGAGGGACGTACATCCATTCTCAATAGTAGGAAGAGAGGTGGTGGTGGTATTTCAGTGAACAGGTTACGGGTGGGGGAGGCATCGATCGGCATCCACGTCCACGTGACATACATGTCTCGTCTACGCGTCACGAAACGCGGTTTGGGATGGCGTCCCCCTCTCAATTTCAATAGGAGGCGGCGAGGCAATACAGCCACATTTCTCTTCCAGCGTTCTCTGGAACCATTGATATGCGTTGGCGAGTGCTTATCGAGGCAAGTAAACTATGCCATTGCCGCGCCTGTCAGACGGTGTAAAGGACAGTGCCAAGCCGACTCTAAATTTTTGATACGCCCTATCACAGTAAGCAATCGTTACAGCCGTTTGAATAAAGGATGGCAGTCCCCGACTTTTTGACAAGAAAGAAGCGAAGATACGATTCTGGGCGCTTCACCAAAATACGATGTTTAGCGCCGAAACCTCAATGGTTCTTGAGCTTACAGTCAACAACGTAGCAGGCAAAGAAAAATACAGTCTACTGTCAGAACCTAATCAAAGGAGCAGTAAAATCAGTTCAAAGTGCAAAGATAAGTATTCTGAAGCAAAATAAATGGTAGGTGAAAGTGTCATAGCGGGGGGTCGAACCCTCGACGCACGGGTGTGCACAGGAAGAAGCCGCGGAAGCTTGAAATCGTAGTTTCCTTTCTCTCTTCAAAAATCTCAGGACTGCCATGCTTTATTCAAACGGCTGTAAGTACAAAATACGAAATACTGCCAGATATGACCATTGACGTAGACGTACAGTAACCTGTAGCAGCGACGGTGGCTTTCACTTCGGAAGATCAATGGGACAATTGATTCTTAGAGTGCAATATGACGTGAGGTAAACAGACTGCTGGGTATGCATCATATATTCTTCTCATGCCATCCACGTCCACGTGACATATATGTCTCGTCTACGCGTCACGAAACGCGGTTTGGGATGGAGTCCCCCTCTCAATTTCAATAGGAGGCGGAGAGGCAATACAGCCACATTTCTCTTCCAGCGTTCTCTGGAACCGTTTATATGCGTTGGCGAGTGCCTTTCGGGGCAATGAAACTATGCAATTGCCGCGCCTGTCAGACGGTGTAAAGGACAGTCTCAATGTGTCAAATCTTCGATACAACCTCTCACAGCGACCAGGCGTAAAGTATGGAATCTTATCAGCTTTGACCATTGGCGGAGACGTACAGTAGCCTGTAGTAGCAACTGTGACTTAAAATTCGAAAGCTCAATGTGGCAATCTGATTGGAAATGTCGATCAAGCAGCCCTGGAGTCCAATCAAGTAAGGTGAAATGGACTGACGGTTATGTGTCACTTATTCTACTCACTTCCCACCTCCATCAAGAAAGGCAGATGCCGCTAACCTACATTTCAGCCTGTGTCGCGTGAAGGCCTCAGCCAACGTCCCGATATCCCAGCCATATAGGAAGTCAGCCGATGGAGTTTTGCGGGGAATCATATAGCGTTGAACTCGTCTACAAATGATATAAGAAATGACAACAAAAAAGATGGACAATGCTCGTGCGTACTAATTCGCTAGACACGAAGGGTTCGCATGGCCGTCACGGGCATGCTCGTGTTGTTAGGCAACGCGGTGCAACGCCACAACATTGATATTGTACCGACATTGGTCTCGTACCCACTTCGCGTTCCGCACTCAAGCACTCAAGCACTCAAGCAGCGGTGATGGTGATTGTTGGGTGCGGATCCCGTCGTGAGTACTCACGAGACTAATCGGCACATGCAAATGTCTCAGTCTTTCTGTGGGAGGAAGTCTGATTGCCATTATGATTTTGAGGTTAAATAATCCTCATTCGTGCTTACCCCCTATCGCTTACACAATTTCACCAGCAATTTGTGTATCACTATGTCCCCGCCAGAGTTGAAGAGACAAGCCTCTGGCTGGTCACCAAATTTCTCATCTGACTACTCAGTGGTAGTGGACGCGCCGCTTTCCGAAGCGTGGTCTTGGACAGGGCGACTGCATGGAACGAGCAGTCCGTCTATACGACCGATGCGTTGGATTTACCTACCTCGAACGTGACGCTGTCGAGCGACCGAGCTGGGACCCCTCGCCTCCCGTTCTCTTCTCCCAACACACACCCTCAGCTGACTCAAAGGCAGAACCAACGACGACGATTCCGCGACAGTTCTTCCGATTGTACGAGGCCGTGAACATCCTCCCTGGAGTGGTCAAAAAAGTCGAGATCAATGGAGCGCAGGTGTGGGACGAGCAGGTTCATATCGCCCTGTACGAGAGCAGGACGGCAGTGGGTGTGTTTGTGTGGAAGCTGAAGAAATTTGAAGAGGTGGTTGGCGACGGCGGAAAGAGACAAACGAGGGTGACAGAGAGCATTCGAGGAGAGTGTCCGTGGTATTTGAAGGCAATTGTTCAGACCGAGACGCGAAGAGGACACAAGTGAGTCGAATCGAGAGGTCATCGAGAATCGAGACAAATTGACACCGCTCGTTGGCAGGGTACATATGGACGGATATCAAAAGCTTTTTGAAAGAAGAACGTGATATTATGGGAAAATTATTGAGACTTGTACATGGGCTTTCTGCACCTCGAGATATAGTTGTGGAAGGAGTCAGATATAGGGTTAGTGGGGCGAGGATTCGAACTTGAAGGACTGCAGGATTGGTGTCATGTGACCCACGCGTCGGCGATCGAGATGACGCACATACGTAATCGAAAAGTCGCGTGTGGCAGGCGTAGTCAGCGCACTCTCCTGGTATCTTGCACTTCTACATATCTCTTCAACTTCATTTTAACTTCCAAGTCATCTACAACATGGATATCCCACTTTTTGACCACCCCACAAAGCGTCGTCGCGAAATCAATCTCGGTGGGACGCACACGGTCGCTTCGCACAGTGCTATCCTCCAAGAAGCTCGAGCGAGACGGCTGCAGCGAAACGAGGAGAAACGAAAGCAAGAGAACGCAACTCGAATACAGGCCTGGTGGAGAGCAAAACTAGAGGTACGGAGAGTCAGGACTCAACTGCGTCAAGTCTTCGAGCAGGATCCTACTGGAATTACCGGATTGCGATGTCTTGTGCTAATCGGGAAAGACGAGGAGGTCCTGCAGCATTGGGCTACTCAGATTTTAGCGAGTGGTCAAGGTGTGTGAGATCGCTGTATTTATCTTGCACTGCTCTTACGCAGTCTTGATACAGATAAACTTATTTCATTGCTCACCGATCCTCATGGGTCGACGCTCCTCCGCCGAACGGCTCTACTGCTGTTGCAGTCGATCGCGGATCACCCTCAGTAAGTCCGTTTCAACATTCTATGATCTGTACGCCCTCATAGACATAGACCTATTGCATCAGCTTCACTTGCCTCAGCCCTCGAGGCTATCCTGTGTAGTTCCCCCTCATCCCTCCCTCCGCAGGCTCTGCAAAGCAGACGGCACGTTGTAGCTTTCCTCCTTAGAAGGGGTTACTACGCTCTTCTATCACGAACTATATCAAGCGTTGTGAGTATTCTGCTGCTATTTTACTGATGGACGTTATAAGGTTTCGCAGTCGGGCGTTCGCCTCGTGCGCCCTACTTCGTTTCCTTATAATTTCATTCTTTGAATTATCCATCTTGAATACACTCATAATCATGGAATCTATAGCCAATTTCTGCGAAATCTTCGTCCCCCGTTCTCCCTATAGCCGTCACCCTCGCCACAACTCCTTTCACGGTCTTCCCTGTCGATTCGGACGAATACAAGCAAGCCGTTCAAGACTTTATGTGCAATATCCTCACGGTTTCACTCTTACCGAATCGTCTACCGATACCATCCCTCATGTACCTATCCCCATTTGTCCCTCTTCAGGCGTTGCACTCCATCAACATCGAGGCAATCCCGCAGCTCGTCCCGGATATTGTATCGCGCGTGCACATCATAGCGAACCTGACTGCTTTTGCTCCTCCGCGGTACGACAAACTGGAACCGGCTGCCCTGAAGTCATATCTGCAACTTACAACTGCGATAATGAACTCGTTACCCGTGCACGCACTAGATCCCCCTGCGCCCAAGGCTACATCGTCGGCATGGCAAGGTGATCCGATGGACGTCGATTCGGACTCGGACGATGAACCACAGGTGAACGTCGTCGAGTCGTTCGAGCCGAAAGTTGTCCTACCTGATCTCGATAACAAGACTCGAACGCGCTTACGACTTCTTACCGAGTCCAAACACCTGAATGACTTATTGAACGCTACACATCGTCAACTTAAACTCAGGCTGAGTCTTTACGCGTGGTTCGTGGCGCTTACGAATGTATGGCCGGGGAGAAGGGAAAAGATCTTAGGTGCAGTGATCGTATATGGCGGCGGCGGGCTTGTTCGAGAGCTCTATAGGGAATATGTCAGACCTTCGCCGTTGGGCAAAGACGTCAATCATACTGCACTCATCGGTATGTAAATCTCTGCATGTCAATCGTTCGATATACGTTAACGATCGTCAATATCTGATAGATCCCGCGCACGCTCACCACTGGCCTCCGCTGCTCTTCCTTGTCGAGCTCTATACCCAGGCTCTTCGCACCATGGGCGACGACGAGTTCTTCTCGATAGCCACCGGCTCCTCTGCCCCTCGTAATCCGCTGACACTCGACGAGCTCGTTTCGTTCTCGAAGCAGCTTCTCTTTATTGCGTTCACGCTCTATTGGAGGGAGGACCAGACGAACGTTCAGGGACAAGGTGTACCGGGGATGCCCAATTTGAAGTGGGAGGGCGTGAGGAGAAAGGCAACCGAGTGTTTGCAGGCGTTACATGATCGGGAGTATGTCTCTTTTCTGAATCTTAACTGTCCTGCAAAGTTGTTGACTGCAGTCGTCGTCTGTAGCTCCAGGCGGAAGTTCACGCCAAAGGATCACTGGCTCGTTACGTCGCAATTCGACATTCAGCCATTTGTTGAAGCGGCTATGTATGCCTCTCTTTCTGGTTACATCTGCACTACACTAACACTATACGATGTTTAGTCTCGAAGAGCGTCAGATCGCGCAACCAGATGAAGTTGGCCCTCGTTCCCGTTTCCGTCCAGTCTCCAAACGTCAAATCGCCTCAATCTCACCTCGTCTCGGCGTCCTCAACAACATTCCTTTCGCCATTCCCTTCGACGTCCGTGTCTCCATATTCCGAAACTTTGTTATGAATGACATGGTTTCTCGGGGATACGATCGGTATAATCGAAGGGCGGTTAATAGGGTCACCGTTAGGAGGACTTCTATTGCGCAGGATGGATTCGATAGGCTCGGGGATGTGGATTTGAAGAGTCCAATCGCAATCACGTTCGTGGACGAGTTCGGGCAGGAGGAGTAAGTTCTCGGTTTGTTTCGCATCGCTTCGTACAGCTTTACTGACGACGTTGCACGTAGAGCTGGCATCGACGGCGGAGGCGTGTTCAAAGAGTTCCTCATGTCGCTATGTAAAGAGGTGTTCGATACGAACCACGGCTTATGGCTCGCAACGAAGAATAACGAGCTATACCCGAACCCGCACTCGTATGCCACCGAAGGTGAGTCTCCGCCCGTTCTCCCTTGTAATATCATAGCGCTGACCTGCTCGCAGCACATAGTCTGAACTGGTATAGGTTTATCGGGCGAATACTTGGTAAGGCGCTGTACGAGGGTATCCTCGTCGACGTCGCGTTCGCACCGTTCTTCCTCGCCAAGGTGCGTTGCTAATCGCTCCTTTATGATAGCGGTCAGCTGATGACTATCTTGCGCACAGTGGCTCGGCAAACAAAGCTACTTGGACGACTTACAATCGCTCGACCCTCAACTGTACCAAGGTCTCATTTTCTTGAAGAACTACACGGGCGATCCGGAAGAGCTTTCATTGAACTTTACGATCACGATAGAAGGCGAGTGTTCATCGTTTTTCGCCGTTCACCTCAACGTAACGCTAACGCAACTTGGCCTCGACAGAATTTGACACAACGAAGACGATTCCTCTGATCCCCAATGGCGAGAACATCCCCGTTACCCGCGAGAACAGACTTCGATATATTCTCATGGTCTCTCACTACCGACTAAATAAGCAAATACGCAAGCAGAGTGATGCGTTCTTCGAGGGTTTGTCGGATATGATTGATCCAAAGTGGCTTAGGTGCGTTCTTAACCTTTCGGCTCGTTTGTTATCTAGGATTCTGGGCCTAATCTGCGTTTGTAGGATGTTCAATCAGCAAGAACTTCAGATCCTACTTGGTGGTGTCAACTCGCCAATCGACCTGAACGACTTACGAAAACATACAGTATATGGCGGCCTATACGATGACGAGGCACCAACCATTCAACTGTTCTGGAAGGTATGTCGTTCTGCAGTTCTCATGTGTCGTGCGAGACCGTAGAACTCACCGCGGTGTATGTAGGTCGTGAACACGTTCGATCAAGAGCAGAGACGAAAACTGCTCAGGTTCGCTACCAGCTGTAGCCGGCCTCCTCTACTGTGCGTGTCCCTTCCATTCTCGTTATCGCCGTTCTAATTCCTTCTACCACAGTGGGTTCAAAGAGCTCGTACCGAACTTTGCCATCCGAGATGCAGGGGAAGACGAGAACCGGCTACCGACCGCGAGTACATGTGTAAACCTTCTCAAGGTATGTTACTATCGCTCCTTTGCCTGAGGACTGTGCGGCTCAACTGTGTTTGCGTTGTAGCTGCCAAGGTACAGGAGTGAGCGTGTACTTCGAGAAAAGCTCCTGCAGGCTATCAACGCGAACGCCGGGTTTGATTTGTCGTAATGAGATCGTCGTGCTCATCGACTGTCTTCGTAAGTTGTAGTAGTGGTCATGCTGAGGTTTATCTCTCGCTTTGTAGTATTGTCCGTGTATTCCCCGCTCGTTTCAACCATAACATCAGCCATAGAACCATTGGGTGGATGTTCTTTCGTTTGCACGATATTATATCAGATTGTCAAAGGATTGAGGCGAGCCTTACTGCACCATTGTGGCCGGGATAGCTCAGCTGGGAGAGCAACAGACTGAAGTGTGGAAGTGTTCTGGAGGTCCCGTGTTCAATCCACGGTCCTGGCAATTCGTGTTTTCAATTGGGGGATGTTTTCTTTTTTCTTCGTTACAATCGCTAGATACAGAAGATGTTCGCGGAGCCTGAGGATTTCAAAATGATCGGAGTTGCCGCCGGATCAGGATGGTTGTAATAGCTTCACGCGTCCGCCGTCGACGCGTTTTGCTCTTGCTCTTAACTCCTTCATCTCAATCCCCCAGACCCAATGCCCATTGCAACTGGGGTCACTTATGAGAACTCCACTGGCGACTCTTCCTTCTTAAGTACCATCTCCATTTCTCTCTGGCTTTGCTTGACCTTTTCTCCTCTCTGACCATCGACTTACCATCTCTAACAACAGCGCAAAGTTGACCATGGCAACATTCTATTCCTCGTTCTTCTCGTCGGGCCTGCTCGCTGGATCCACACTGTCGCCGACCGCAACTGAGGACTTCTTCCGGTTAGACCCACCCTCAACTTCACGTGGTGCTTTGCAAGAAGTGCACGAATCTACCCGGGCCCCTATCGCGTCCTCCTCCCCTGCTCTTCCCTCGATCGTCATCTGCTCAAGCTGCAGCTGCAATACAAGTCCCAAGACTGCCCGCTTTGCGCCATCGCCGCTCTTCGTTGAACGCGGCCGCTTCTTCAGTCGCGGGACTCAAAGCGTCCAATAATGCAGGCAATGCAATCGGCTGGCCTATTTGGATGGCTCCGTAGCGGGAGCATTGAAAGCGCATTGAGGTAAGCTGTCGCTGCGTTCCATATGTCTTCTTCTACTGTTATCACCCCCTTCTATTCTCTTCAGCTTCGCTTTCTTTCCCTAATGTTTCATGCCAAGTTCTGCTGTACTAATCAACTCCTTTTATCACAGAAGCCGTCGCGTCCTTCGCCTGAAGCCCACACTACTCCCTGCTCCGACAGCACCACTCCCGTCTCTCCTCAAGCAACCACCTCTAACCCCCACCGACTCGATTCCTTTACTCCCACTCGGCCTCTCGTCAAGCGATCCCAGACGGCCATCAGCACCCTAACGACCTACTTCCTCGTTTCATTACAGAGCCCTCCTCTTTCGTGCGCCCTTACGCCCATCGCTCCTCTCGGAATGGACAACGTTTCTATGTCGTCAACGACACCATCGCCGATAACTAACCGCGACGGTAACGCGCTCAGGCCTTTGCTGAGCTTGAAGGGCGTGGCGTAGAGGCACTACCCGAGGCCGATCGAGACTTCTGGCGAGGAGAATATCTTTGGAGGGAGGGTGCCCTCGGCGACGATACGACGAAGGAGAACTGAACGCTTGGCTTGACCACCGACGACGCGCGACGAAACACCGTACCAACCATTCAATCGGGTTCCACTGGATTGGGCCCTCCCGACTACGCTATTCCTTTATACCACGCATGTCATGCGTGCTGTACATTCGGCGAAGACTGTATCGACCTGTCTCATGAGCACGTGTATGCTCCTCACGTCCCACCTCTATTTTCTATGCCCTGTTCACGTCCCTTGCTTGACCCTTAATCGCTGCCGGTCACACTTCTCGCTTCGCTTCGGTCTCGAGGCCTATCTGCTGCTTTCCCTCACTAGCGTCCGGCTCATGACATGCATTTGACTCCCTCGTAACCCGGGTTTGACTGAATGTCTCCCACTGCTTCATGATACTATATGTCTCGTTGCTTGTTCCTTTTCATGTAGGCGTCCTCAAACCTTTGCCGTTAGTGAGTCTTGCTCCCATGTAGCTCCCGGGTCATCACTGTATATTGGTACCCTCGCGACCGTACATATAATGTCAAGTACATATGTACATGAATACCGTAATGCGCAACTGAATGTTCATCAATTGTTGTTGACCGCAAACTGCTATGCTTCAGGAGATCGCGATAAGTTGTTGAACGTACTAGCAAATAGCGTCCGTAGAAGAAGACGGTAAGCTTGTGTAAGATTAGGAAACCCGGGGACGCTGCAGCCGTCTCCGTCCCAAGGAAATCTTCGGTTTGCATGAGATAAGGGACTTTCGATGTGTTGAAATTCTGTCTAGACGTGGTCGACTGCGGCTGCATGACTGAGTTAAGGAATGAATAGAGCCGCGATGTTATCTGTTCACTGCGGCGGTTGCTGTAACGTTCAATAGTTGCATTTGCGTGGACCTGGAGGGAGCGGACTGCCACGGATGTTGTGTCCTTTCGATCTCCTCTTTGCAATGTAGACGGATGCTTGGACAGTACCTCCCGTACAACTTGCTCGACGCTCTGCATGGGTTCCAGAGAGTCCGAAGATAACACAACGCAGCACACCGTAGGTTTCCTTCGGGCTGAATTCGATCGTGATGGTGGTGAGAGACAGTACCTGCTCGACTTTTTGTTCTTCCCGTGCTTACCACAGGCATGTGCCGTTTCACCCTGATAGAGTACACGAGGTACGGGGGAAACTTTCGTTAGAGGCTCACCTTCAAGTTGTTATAGCTCCTTCTGCCTCCCTAGACTTCCTTGACTTGCATGGCCATTGTGCCTTCACGTCGAAACGATGCAGTTCTAGCCGTGACCAATGAAGATGAACCCATCGTTCAATACCAATCCGTGCTGTTTCCTGCTACGACTGGACTTGGCGTCATCAGCCGAAGACGCGGTCGTTCTGAGGAACTCGTAATATGCTTGCCTGTGTCCGAACAATGGCGTAGGCATCCGATTCTGGCATACGATGAGATCACGCTATTGCGGCCTGAGTTTCTAAGAGCGGATGTGTAGCGTAAAGTAGGCATTTGATTATGGAATGAGTCGGAACCATTCTGGTTGCTTCGGGTATCGTACATCCTCGTACAGCTTGGCCCACGAGATGGATTGTCATGAATCAGATTGCAAGAGGAATTTACGAGTGGTCTTGATGCAGAGAGGCGGTTTGGCTAGAAAGCGGATATCAGATCTCGATCGATCAGGGTTGCAAACACATCGCGCTCTCATGGTCAGCCACGTCGCAAGCAACCACCATCTGTCCCTGCTACTTGTGCAAAGAACAAGAACAAAGAAGAAACAATGCAACCAATTAACACTGCTCTTCTGAAGTCCCGAGATCTACTGCCAATGGAGATCAAGCATATATTACCCCGGAGAGTAAATCTGGCAGACTCAGACACTCATAGTAGGAGAGGCATGAAGTTCAACCAGTGAGTCATACATTGACTACTATCATGTCCCCAGAACTGATATGTGGATTGAAGACATAGTAGACCTCAGCCAGACTCGGAAAGCAAAGAAATATGGAGCACTAGGACTTCCCTAAAATATGAAAAGACCTCCAATTCTTGGTGCAACCCATGTATGGCACAAAACAAGTGAGATGCACTCTGATATCCCCACATAAGGTGTTTTCATACAATTTAAAAAGCTTAACAGGTGCATAGAGTACCAGAGCATGGATATGGATATATCCACCAACTTCAGTGTGAGTCTGCCCCTATTTCAATGTACTCTAGATAAATTGCTGACTTATAAGTAGAACACCATGGCAGACCCCTATCCAGAAGGGTACAGAGCGGTGCAGCTGCATGTGGAGGATATGGAACAATACATGCTTCTGAAGGAGGTACAGTGCCCATCTTTCCCTTTTGAGTTATTTCTCATAGCCCTTTAGGAGCAAGAGGAGTTTCTCTCCTCATTGCTTATTGCTTAAAGGGACTCCAAGGAATAGCAAGGAGTCCCGCTTTTATGCCACCTACCAGCAGCTGATCCAGTTGCTAGGACAGCAGCTGGGGTTCGAGGTAATATGCCACCCACAGCACTACCTCCTCACCCCACAGGATGAGGACAGGCGGTGGGGTGATGAGGACACCACCTCCCCTGAAATCAGGCGGCGCATCCCTGATTTTGTTATCAGTGTGATGATAGATGGGGAGGTGTACTTCCTGGGAGGGTGTGAGGTGAAGAATGAATTGGTGGACCCCGCCAATAAACTTTGGGTCTACACCCAACTCATCAGTCAGGTGGAGCAGCAGGCCAAGTGCTTCTTGAGAATGCTGGGAAAGGCACACCACTCCATGCTCTGGATGAACGTCATTGGGGAGAGGCTCTTCCTGATCAAATTTGGCCCTTACACCACCTCGCAGCTCAATGTCTTGAACAGTAAGAAGTCCGATGGCAGTGATTATAATGAGTTTATGAGACTCAGCAATGTCGCTGACCGTTTCAAGGAGGCTCCCCACCTGGTGGAACAGGAGTATAGAGCAATGCACCACTTCCTCTCCAAGTAGGGACAGGCGACCCTGGCGCACTTCTTCATAGAAAACATGCGATAAGGCACTTCCTTCCTCTTTACATATGACGATATTTAGGTGTCACTGTCACTTAGCATGAATGGCATTGCCATTTAAGATGGGGGGGATGGGTCACTCATTCTTCATCACTGGTCCTTCTAAACTGTATATTGCTGAATGCTTATTGGGAATACATGGGCTTTTGTTGGGGCATCATTGCCTTGCGGCGGCAAGGAATATATTGCTTACAAGATATGTACTATTAGGTGGCCAAGGCTACCCTATCTCTTTTCAGGTGGCAGGAGACCCTAGTGTACTTTTGTCTGGTAGTACAGGGTGGACTACCCTACCCTGGGTACCCTACCCTTCCTTTTTAGGAAGGTGGTCACCCTGGGGCCTACCCTACTTCCTTTTTGGGACTGCTCCACCCCCCAAGGCCACTCTTTGCACCTCCGTCACTGACATGTGACCTCTCGTCATCATCGTCACTAACATTTGACCTCTCGTCATCGTTGTCACCAACATTTGACCTCTCGTCATCGTCGTCATGGACATTTGACCTCTCGTCATTGTCATTGTCATCATCATCAGTCTTGTCACCATCAAGGTCATTATCATCATTATTGTTCTGGTCACGGTCACCATCATGGTTGCCATCGTCATCATTGTTCTCATCACTGTC
>MU275261.1:0-83455 GCA_022160315.1 Panus rudis PR-1116 ss-1
GTTTGAGTGGTTACGGTGTGAGTTTGAGACATGGTGAAGTCGAGCAGTGAGAGTCAAATTATACTGTTAAGTACGTATCTTCCGGAAGTCTCGGAGATCTCGATAAGACCTCGGAGGATACAGACTCGGTTGTAAGTGGGCTATGGCCTCAGCTTATGTGCTGTGCCCTGCTCGAGTTCGGGGCCCTATTTGAGTTGACCGTGTCCCGCACGAAAGGGTCGAAAGAATCGGAATCTCCGAAGTACCAAGGTACTCGAAGATGTCGGAGAACGGGGATACGCGAAGTACTAAGTCAATTAGTACCCGCAGAGGCAAAGTCTCGAGACGAGTCTAACGACAAGTCTGATTCGGAAGAACTTGAAGACGAGCCTGGAAGTTCGAACGGAGAGAGTCTAGAGACTAAGTCAATAATTTGACTGAAGAACAAAGTACAAAGTAACTACACTTAAAAACTGTTCTACAAGGATACTCATGTAAGACATGAGTCGTGTGTGTCCATGTGGAAATACAACGTGTTCTGGGAAATTGGAGAATTGGAGATAGTAAAGATAATAAGAAAATAACTCATGTATTGATAAGAATGAAGATCATGTGGAAAGATGAGTCATACAATCATAGCCAAGAGAGATGTGACAAGTGACAGATAAGATATCGGAGACATACTCGGAAGTGATCGAAAGGCATCGGAGATCAAAGAAAGGAATCAAAGATAAAGTGAATAAATGCAGTCATGTGATTGGTTAATGTCACGTGATGGAATGGTACGTGACACAGAGGGTCCCGAAATTGCAAGGCACCTCATGTCATTGGCAGTGAGGAACAGTTTACAGCTGTTTTCAAAACGATAGGCCCCTCCAAAAAGATACTGGTTACATGTGGAGTTCATGAAGAAGGCTAGAAGCATGGAAGCCGAGTGCTCCAGGCATGGCTTGTATCGGCACTGACACATTTACTGAGTTCATTGACTTCTGGCAGCAGCCATTCCCTCTTGGCCATCGTCGTGTGATGTCTTTACGAACTCCAACTTGAGATGCGGGTTTTTGGAGGGGCCTATTGTTTTGAAAACAGCTGTAATTTAGGTGGCAGAGTAGCAGTATCACACAGTGAGATGTGTCAGTGTGCAGTGGGCAATATGAGCCAAGGGGGCAGCATGTTCTGTTGGGACTATCCATACTGCAATGTTCCAAAGATGGTGTGGGATGTTCAAAAAAAGTGTAAGGTGGATGCCTTCATAAATCAGCGCATACACAATAGAACAGGCACAACTGGTCTTTATTGCAGTAGTAAGAACTAAAGTACAAAATAGAGAATAATAGTACATACCTTTGTTGCAGTAGTAAGAACTAAAGGAGCAATGAAGGAAGAAGGATGCATATGACACCGAGATACAATCACGTGATACTACATAAGTGCGCTGTAACCGATGTGGTTACAATGATCCCATATCATACATCAACTATCTAGAATAGTGAAATAATCATCTTCGACATTGAGCTCCTCGTGACTATGTTCTAACTAAACCAGGTGCAAGAAGGTTAGCAGGGCTCCTAAACAACATGCATAAGGCATACCCAATAGGACAAAATTGCAGAAATCAGAGAGACTGCCTCTTTTTCAATTTGCGGCAAAACTCTTGAGGAAATATGGAGTTGATCAGATTGAAGGTAGCTACCACCTCCATTCTCGTTGAGTTTGAGGACAAGAAATATCCATGCACGTCCATTAGTCAGGACACCGCGGATTATAGTTTTCCTAATGAATAGAAATCATGAATTGAGCGTTGCACACCAGAATTGGAGACTTGATTTACCCTGTGGTCCTTGCGCACGCCAACATCTCCCCAATAGTCTGCTGTACATGATTTTCCAGGAGCTGGTCAGGGCCCTTGGCTTCGGAAACAAACAAGGCAGACATGACATTTCTCAAGTGCTGCAGGGCAGGGTTTCGCAAGAAAATGTCTGTGGGATGTTGAGTACAAGCAATCAGACAACGGACAAAGGAAACGTACGGGCTTCTTTGGGGGGCATCAACATAGCTGTCCAATCTATGTATCCGGAGAGTGTGTGGGCACTTGTATCACTAGTGGTGACAGATGGGACAACCTGTTCAACGCTTAACACTACGTTTGAGCCAGTCGGGATCATGACAGCGACACGATAGAAGAAGGCATTGATCCACAGACGTGCTGCGGCTTCATTCTGATGTCAATCTGTCAGTCTAATTCCAACAAAAGGCGCGGCTAGAATATACTCTTCGTGGAACGAGACCGTCCAGAAACCGAAGATGACGACAGAGCATATCCGAGGACCAGAGAGAATCCGCTCCAAGAACATCTTTTTCGACCCCACGAGAGATTGCGTCCGGCTTCAATTCGAGCAATCCGCTGGCTGAGATGCCCATCTTATCCAAATGGTCCTGGGTCATGCTGGAAAACGAATAGCTCTGGCGCAGCACGTTAGATCGTAGCATACACAGCATCAATGATACGAACCTGTGGGCCATCTACCCTCGATTGTAGCATCTTAAGAATCCCCTCCAGTTGCTGGAGCTCCGTCTCGTCATCAGGCGCGTCCTCAAGCTCTTGACCGCCCTTGTTCAACGCCTGCTCCTCTCGCGACTTGTTCAACAACGTCTGAATGGCGTTCACAGCCATGACGAGCTCGATACCAGTCAAACCAGATCTTCTTGGTCGTTTGGCAGGCATTTCGAAGAGACAGTGGCAAAAGTGGTGATGAGGGTCTGTGTCAATGTGCCCAGTAAGGCTGCCCTTTTGGGAAAGGCTCCGTCACAAACGCCCTGCTATGATCCTATAGTATCTTCAATTACTGCCCTCTGATAATCGCAAGCAAGCCATGAACGCGCTCCTTGCCAATGGTCCAGGTGCGGTTGTCCCGAATCTCACGGGCTTCCAGGTGAAGCCCCTGCCGTGGCGACGCCGCATGCACCACCGGCAAGCACTCAGGATCGTGGTGAGGCCTCGGAGTCTTCTATGTCTTCCGATACCACCGTGCAGCGCAATACAAATGCCTCGGTCGATCACTATGTGGATTATTCCATGACTCCAGCGTAGCTCAACCGTGCAAATAGATGACATGTACAGAGAAATCATGTTAGGGGTTAATATTGTTTATTGCCTGACACAAAGAATAAGAAGAGTAAGCTTTGTACTACTCAGCCGCCTTCCCAGTCACACGGCCAACAAGACCCACTGTGTATGAAGAGGACTCATCCGCGAATTAGACAAACTGCAAAAAAGCATGTTGGGCTACGCCGCGGAGTCCGTGCACCACTCCCGCTTCGGAAGCGCAATGAACATTCGACTGGGTGAAGGTGGTGTGAGTTTACTAGAGAGTTTATGTGAATGTGATGGATGTATTGGGGATCTCTGAGGTCCTGAGATGAACCGAGACAGCCTGATGTCTTGCGGTATCATGGTTCCCGAACGTGACATGAGGATACTGTCGTCGGTGGATAGGTCCAGGAACGTTTCGTATCGTGGAGACGCGAACGACGAGCGGGAAGGGGAAGCACCACCCAGATACATTGGCTGCGGGGGTCCAAGGGTTGCGTTCTCTCGAACCATGCGGGGCGGAATACGGTACACCGCCGTCGTGGGAGTCGGTTCTGCGAAGGAGGAATTGACGGGAGTGGCATAAGAATGAGGGAGACCGGGAGGTTGCAGAATACTGAGCGCCGCCTCGCAATCATCCTGAGTTGCCTCCTATGATAGCATGGAGTAAACTACAATGCTCATCTAGCCACGGACGAAGAGAACATACCCATTCATCCAAGAGAGATCTCGCCCTTGGATCCGACCACGAGAGACCGTCGAGATCAGTAAACTCGGCCTTGACGACAGGCGACGGGATGATGATCGACGGTCGAATCGTCTATCAGACGCATGGTATAAGTATTCTCGAAATGGGTGGATGACAACTAAACGCACCTGTAGAACCCTCACCGCCGCTTCATCCTCCAGGACCTGCTCCCGTTCCATCCTGGCAATGCGGGCGCGCCGCATCTTGAACTTGTCACTCTCTTCGAGTTTAGGAGTGGGAGGAGGTCCATTCCGGAGAGCATCCTGGGGAATGAGGGAGTCGGTGCGGGTGAGAGCAGGCATGTTGGCTAGTGGCGGAGTCGGACGTGCTTGACCAGCGAGCACGATTAGGGATTAGTTACAAACAGTAAATTAAGAATGAAAGCGCGAGAGCAGATGCGAGAGGAAGGAGAGCAAGTGGTTAACTTCGGTCAACGAAGTTCAAGGGAGAGTCGAGAGACGAGAGAGAGAGGCCCCGTAGAAAGCGGGCACAGCTATATGTAAGGCAGTGATTTCGAATCAGACTGGCTATATATCTACCAGCCGCCGAGACAGTCCAGCAAGTCAGCAACACATCTTGTAGCCAAGAAAGTTCCGCACAATTCGAGTCGCCAAGGTTACACAGTCATGGAAGACGAAATACGAAGCATGAGAGCAGCCACAAAAAGATTCCAAGGAAGTCGTCCTCGATGTCAATCTCAACGTTTGGTAGGCGGCGGCGTTGTCACGCTATGCCTGGTGGCGCGTGACAGATGCCCGTGATCTAGGATAACACGCTGTGACAGGCGCGTCCTCCAGTTAAAAGTGACAAGACGCGTCCTTGTCCTTGTCCTCCTCCGCCACCAACCACCGTCGACGAATTCCTATCCATCTCCACAAAAACATGCTTGAAGCGAAGCTTGAGCAAGCAGCTATTCTTAAGCGTCTTCTTGATGGTACGTCAATGTTACTATCTGAGGCCAATTTGGAAAGCTGAACGTGCCATGTAGCTATCAAGGAACTTGTAACGGACGCGAACTTTGAGTGTAATGAGGAGGGAATCGTAAGTAACTTCTGATCCTGTTTTAACTCTCTCTGAACGCGCTCGAATAGCACCTCCAAGCCATGGACAACTCGCATGTTGCCCTCGTATCCGTGAAGCTCGAGGAACAAGGATTCAAGAGCTTCCGATGTGACCGTCCCATGCCACTCGGTGTCAACCTGACTTCCCTTACGAAAGTATTGAAGTGCGCCAAAGACGATGATATCTGCATTCTCAAAGCCGAAGATGGTGCCGACACCCTCAGTCTCACCTACGAGGCACGAAGTACGCATGTGCTGTTACATCCTTCAGGTATTTTGACTGAACCCAATTCCTAGACTCTGACCGAATCGCCGAATATGATTTGAAGCTCATGGACATCGACTCGGACAAGCTTGGCATCCCCGAAACCGACTACGACGCGCGAGTCACAATGCCCTCCACTGAATTTTCACGCATCGTCCGTGACCTCTCCCAGCTTGGCGAGTCCGTGCGGATCGAGGTAACGAAAGAGGGCGTTCGGTTCATTAGTGAGGGTGAGGCAGCTAACGGTAGCGTTCTACTGAAACAAACAGACGCGGTCGGTCGCGTCTCCGGATCCTCGACAAAGAAAGAGGAGGATGCAGATGAGGAAGATGAGGAGGAGAAGGCCGACGAAGATGAAGACGATGAGGAGAAGCCAAAGAAGATCAAGAAGGAAAAGGTCAAGAAGGAGGAGACCGAAGACGTCGAAATGAATGAGGACGAGGAAGAGGAAGAGTTCAAGGCGAAGAGCGATGACGAGGGAGAAGACGAGCAGGACGAAGACGAGGAGGGCTCGTCCAGCAAGAAACGCAAGCGACCCGCTGCCAAGGTAATATTCTGTCCCGTTTGTCTTTGTCGTCTCCCGAAACCTCCTTCTAACGGTACATCAGGGCAAGGGTAAAGCGTCGAAGAAGGCGAAGCGTGGCGAAGACGATGAGGGTGATCTGCCCAAAGGCATTCGCATCGAAATGAACCAAACTGTCAATCTCACCTTCAGTTTGAAATACCTCGTCAACTTCTCGAAGAGCTCGAGTCTGTCGGACGTGGTACAACTCATGCTGAGCAACGACGTGCCGCTATTGGTGGGCTTCTCTCTCTTTCCCAATGGCTACTTGCTGACTGATACTGCTAGGTATCGTATGAATTTGGCCAAGGCCATATCCGCTACTACCTCGCACCCAAAATCGGCGATGAGTAGACGTGCATTTGTCGTGAATTCGATTCCACGATCTGTACATTCTGTCGCCATGTTTTTCGATAGCTCACATTTTTGGCTCGTCCGGTTTGTCTCACAACAATATAATGACATTGCATACACCTGGTTGACGTCAAGCAACGATCTCGAACAGCAGCTGTGCGGAATAGGGTTCTCTGCTTCGGAGAGTATTGAAGCTGCAAGTTCCGGGTTGGCGTGTCGGTGCGATAGCCCATGCACAAACTGTTCCATGACGGGGAAAGTACCGCGACGCGATTCCTAAATCGAATTGTACGAGATCCACGGATAGGAATACACGATATGGTCGGCACCTCGGGTATATGGGTAGCTCTAATGTACAGAGGGCAGCGAGGGGCCCATGATGCACTAAGTAACAGTCGGGTCGTGCAAAACAGCGAGGAGATAATGACCATCTATGTGAATTTGAGGAATTCTGTTCCGTTATAATGACAACGAACAGTACTCACGAGGTGCTATCATGAGTTCGTGTCGTCTCGTTCGTATCCTCATAAACCGAATGTCATCCTTTAAACATACGCTCAGTAATACATGGACCCAGAACACGGAACGAAGACATACCACATCATTCGTATCCCCTGCAATCTCTTCCAACCCCGCGTGCACGCTCTCCACTATTCTCTCAGTAGCATGTGCATATCTCCTGCCTTGGTCTCCCTCAAATATAACTCCAGAATGTCTGATGATAGCCACCGGTGGTCCTCTCGAGAGTAGGATATAACCGAGTACCGATCGGTGAGACGTCAACAAGCTGAATGTTTGTTCGAGTTCGGGGGGAAGTAAGTGTGCTGTATTTGTTGTGGTTTGGCCTTCCAATGTCGATGACGATCTCGAGGCAGAAGTTGGGATGGTTTTCAGAGACATGGTGGTTGGCAAGTGGTTGGAAGAGGAGGAACGCGATCGGAGGTTACTCAACGCCAACGCGCTCTTGCCAAAACGGACAATCTTATCTTATCGTCTGCCCGCAACTTGGCCGTTCACTTGGGAATCTGACGATCCTCTTCATCGATATCCTTCCTCAAAGCTCCTTGGACCTTGTCCTCCACGCATAAAGCTTGCCGCAGCGATTCTCGGTCTTCGTTCCAAAAAAATCCATGTTATCGTGCGTATAGCGACCGCAGTATGAATGCGCTGGCACGACACCGTGACGGGGACCGCGACAGGAGCACCTGTACCTCTACTGGAGTTTGCGATGGCCTCTGCTTCGTCTGTGGGATGCAATGATTGCATACATTGCACCCGGCCCAATAACTTGTTCTTAAGTATGTGTCTCTCTCTGGCTAGGATGTGTCAAATATACAGCCAATGCATACTCGAATATGCTGACTACTCGGTACAGGTAGGCGTTGATCATTGTCCTCCTTTGCGAAATCACGCCACAGTTGCACACTGCGCGCTGGAGTTATGTTTCACCCTACCTCGACGGTTAGTATGGGGAAATCCCGATCTCATTGCGTTCGAACCGGCGATAAGGTGTCCAACGAAGGCAGAAATAAATGCCCGCGATCCGCTAGCTTCTCGGAGGGACAAGTATCAGCTGATATATGAGACCTTTGAATAGTAAGTCGAGACGGCCATGTAGCGTTCATAAAGCGGTCGACACTTCAGGTGCGAGCTGTAAGTAGTGCGACGTCTCCGTGATAGCCCTCCCCACGAACTATGACCAAGGGTCCCAAACAACAGAAAGCTCTTGTGGTCCCCGCCCAGCATGCCATGCCTGGTATCCAGACCATAGATGTGCCGTCCCCCGGAGTCAACGAAGTCCTCGTGAGGGTCAAAGCCATGAGTCTGAGCCCTGGTGACGAGCTCGTCAAGGGTATTGGCCCACCATGGTTTGAGTACCCCACCGTCCTTGGGTTCGATGCGGCCGGAGTTGTTGTTGAACTCGCAGAAGGTGTTGATAATCTCGTAGTCGGCAATAAATTGTACGTTCCTCATTTGACTTTCTATGCACTATGCAAACGATGTGGTAACTGACTTGCTCCCAGAATTATCCAGGCGTTTGCAAAGTTCCCCCATGATTTGCATTCGGGCGGATATCGCCAGTATGCCGTCGTGCCAGCCGATATCGTCGTGCAGGTAAGCTTGTTTGGACTTTCGCGTCCCCGTGAACACGTTGAGCACTTCCTGTTGTGTGCGAACAGATTTTCGACAACCTCGGCTTCAATGAAGCTTTTACGCTCCTCACCAATCTCGCTACTGCTCTGGCAGGCCTTTTCGGCGACAATGTACCTGATTTTCCTCCTGGTAATAGAGACGCGCAGGACTCGCACCATTCTGGACCGGGGAAGGGAAAGACGGGTATAAGAAGCAGCCCATCCTTATCCTGTCGGGGGCCAAGTTCTATGGGTCAGTATGGTAAATGCGATCCTCGCTTACAATAATGGGGGCGCTAAGTTGATAATCGTTGTAGCTATACAACTCGCTCAACTTGCAGGGTCCGCCCCCATTGTCACTCGGAGTGACATATGTAATCGATTGCACACACTCTCGCTCCCAACTTGTCTCCGAAAGCTGTGACACTGTCCCGCAGCGATTCCAAACGATTTACGATGCATTCGCTATATCCGAAACGCAGAAAGCGTACGACATCCTTGCGTCCGGAGGAACGCTCATCTTCGTCAAACCTTCCGCTTTGGATAGCGAGAAAGCGAAGGAGAACAAGAAGGTCATTCTCATATAGTTCTGGCTTCACCTTCTGCCATTTGATAGGTTAGGGAAGGATTTGCTTCGTGTCTACATACTGCAGTGGTTGACAACCGGTGATATCAAGGTATGCTCTTCCTTCCTCAAGAATTCCGCCTCTGTACTGATGTTGGTTGCACCCTAATAAAGCTGGAGGTCTACACGGTGAATGGTCAGATGGGAAGAGACTTGTGGTTCGTCCTCAAGAACTGTTCGAAGGGTCCGGGAATAGCGCAGGGTGCGTAGAAGTCTCTCGCAGGTGCAATCTCCTCCAGCCCTGCTGTCACTACTCTGTCCGCCATCCACTTGGTGGCAATGTGCGTATCGCCCATTTTGGTCCCTTTGAACCCACTGTCATATTTGTGGATTGCTCTCGGAGGACCCATTATAGGTGAGTACCGATCACTGAGATGGCAATACGGTACTGCTCGACGCCAACGTTTACCTGAGCTCCTCATGCATCCCCAAACTCGAATTCTGAATAGCAATCTCGAGAACTTGCGTTATATTTGTTTCATGGGAATATCAGACTTGCAAACGCCATCCTAAGCCTTGCTGCCACTTAGGGAAACAAGGTAGGGACGGCCAAGAGGTTCCGCGGCACCGCGGCAAGAACTAGCAGTACAAGCAGACACTCAAAAGTGAGATCTGCTCAGAGACTCTTCCCCTGCCATAACTTTGCTCAACGAGCTGTGAGCTGTGCCGATGTCTACAATGTATACGTATGCTTGGATATATGTCTTACTAAGGATGGCTCATTGAGCTCAGTTGGTCTTGGACGCGTCAGACACACGGCAATGCCATCGTCCGCGTCATGCTTATCCCGACAATTCGGGACATGCAGTAAGTTCTTCATGGAGTCCCCAGGGTATAAATAGTGTACAGTCGAGCTCGCTGAAAGCCCCAGTTTCCTTCGGCCCATCCCCGGCACTTGAGTGAGTATTCGCACTTTACAGTTGAAAATGTACTAACCCGAGATGCTCCTCACGTTATTCAATCCCACAGTACATATAACATCATGACTCAGACAGTATTCATCACTGGAACCAGCTCCGGCATTGGTCTTGCCTCTGCCAAGCTCTTCTTCGGAAAGGGTTGGAATGTTGTTGCCACCATGCGTGCCCCGGAGAAGGATACCGAGCTTAAGCAGCTTGATCCTGCATGTATGCTTGTCCAACGTCTGGACGTCCAGGACCAGTCCACAATTGAGTCTGCAATACAGGCTGCTCTTAATAAGTTTGGGAAGATTGACCTGCTTATCAACAATGCAGGTTATGGTCAATTCGGAGTCTTTGAGCTTCTTCCTCCAGAGAAGGTCAAAGAACAGTTCGATGTGAACGTCTTCGGTGAGTTCGAGATAAATATATTCATCCCTAGCAGTCCCTCACCATGTGGGTTAGGTGTTATGAATGTCACTCGCGCCGTTCTTCCCCACTTCCGAGCTCAAAAGAGCGGGGGTATCATCAACATTAGCTCCGGAGCGGGGATATTCGGTCTCCCCATCATGTCCCTCTACAACGCCAGCAAATTCGCTCTCGAGGGCTTCACTGAATCGCTCGCTTATGAGCTTGCTCCTCTCAACATCTTCGTCAAGTCCGTCATCCCTCATGGTGGCGTCTCCTCCACAAACTTTGGCAGACGCAACCCTTTCTCGCCTGACGAACTTGCCAAAGCACCAGAGTACGGCCCCTTTGTACAAAAGACCATGGAGCACTATCGGAAGTTGATTGGAGGAATTCAAGTCTCTTCTGCTGAGGTTGCCAAGGCCATTTATGATGCGGCGACAGATGGGACAGAGAAGTTGAGGTACTTCATTGGGCAGGATAACCGTGGATTCCTGAAGGCCAGATATCAGACAACTTCAGACGATGAGTACATCGCCCATATGCGGTCTTACTACAGGTCTTCGTGAGGGACACTGCTTGTGGCATATGTGTTGTGAATATGTATTGAACTGAAGTAGGGACAACACTGGATTAGGTTGGTTATTCATACGCGATAGACTTATATGAAGCGCACATACTCTGTTACCATTACAAAATGTATTTCACAAGGTGCCTTAGTATGCCACGTCCACACACTTTCCTTGCCACCTCTCCCACTCCGGAAGTAGTCCTTCAACCATAAAATGCGCCACATCCTGCCGTGAGATAGAGTACGGGCTCTGCAAGTTACCCGCGGACACGCGATAAGGCTCCTTCCCGCTCTCCTTAACTTTGTCACCTTGACACTCTTCCCCCACTAACAATGCAGGTCGCACAACAACGAGTTTCTTCAACTCTCCTGCTCCAAGAAGTCTAGAATCCTCCTTCCATGCTGGAGAAAGGATATCAGCAAAAGGTTCGTCATCCTCCCACTCTCGCCCCGAAAGATATGCGAGGATGTACTCCATTCCGAGTTTATCTTGGTGCGGGCTACTGAGCAAGACGGAGTACAACGGGCGATATATGAGGGGCAGAGCTTTGTGCGAGATGCGAGTGAGGCCTAGTGAAGAGATGGCAATGAATTTGGGTTGTGATTCGTGCGCACGGAGGGATTGGGGCAGCGTTAAGAGGAGATTGAACATAGATCTCGTGCAAAGGTCTACGGGATCTAATTTGAATCCGCACGTAAGGTTGAATTTCGGTATCGACCCTGTAGAATTCGTCAGTAAACAGAAGTCATCGGATGCGACCGTGATGAACGCACCAACTGAGAAGAGTACAAGGTCAACAGGGCCAATCTGGAGAGCAGTCTCCCATCCTTTGGCGACGTCCTCAGTGACTAGAGCGTCACCTTTCACAATATGAATGTGGCCGGACTCGACATATGGTTGTATTGCGGCATCGGCATCGAATATGGATGGGGATCGCAGGAGGAATGTGACATGCGCCCCCTTAGCTAGCAGAGAGGAGAAAGAGGTTATGATTGTACTATCCAGAATGCAGTTGTGTGGTACATACCAAGCAGTCGCAAAGCGGCATGGTAGCCAATGTTACGAGAGGCACCTAGAGCGTAGGCATTCATGATTGACCAGGTGAGTACTATGAGGTGGTAAAAGTTGTTGTTCGAGTTTGGAGATGAGAGTTCCGATGGATATACTCTGTTCTTATATTCCTCTGTTCTTAGATTTACACCGAGCTGATCAAACCCAACGCACAGTATCCGCCAAACTATAACGAGATAGGGGACGCAATGAGGAGTAAACGAACTGCGCGTTAGCCTGAACAACGCGTACAGACTGCCGGTGACATGCCAGGATATGGGCAAGTGCAGTGAAGTGGCTCAGTTCGGCAAACCTACCGCATCAACAAAATACTATGAAGCGCAGTGCACAGCTACTGCGAGAGGGACCGAGTTGGCGTTTCGTCAAATTGAGGGACTCGCGAAAGCCAACGTGTCACTGGTAGTTACGACACTGGATCAACGAGAGCTTGCTGCGGCGTATTGTAGCCACCTCCACGTATCGGAACGGCTAAGTATCGGGACATTGTCAATTGAGCACCGAAGTGCGAGGCGAAGCAACATGTAAGCTTGACACCCTGCCACTCCGAACGATCTTCTTGAGAGGCTAGAGCAGTAAGAATGGGATGTGCTGAGTGACCTGTAGCGAAAAAGAAAATAGCCTCCAGTCGGTGTTCATTCATAATATTTAGAGCTTGCAAATGAGTAGGTAGCCAGTTGTGAAGTTTGAGAAAAGCAGTTTTGAGTAATTCTATAACAACTCATGCGCCCATGCCAGAGAATCTTGTAGAAGTTAATAGATACCGATTGCCAGCCAGTCTAGAAAGAGAGGCAGAGAACAGCGAAAGGCAAGGGACGCGAGTCACGCGACAGCGTTCGACGAACTCAGCTGACCCGGGCTCTCCCGGGGAGGTCCCCGGACTTGTCCGCCTTTCTGGTTTTGGGAAGTGTTCACGAACTTGGACTGGAACAAGTGACTTCAGCATTCAACAATTCACTGGTGTACCTCGAAAGCCGGAACCTTGGAGTTCCATAACACAGACCTGTCTCGGGAAATTTCTCGTGTGGTACTGGGACTGGTTATCTCTGTGGATTTGCTGGCCTTACTTCCGACGTGGACTATGTAATCCCAATTTAGACTGGTCGGTTTGGAGGCTGGCACTTTGAGTCTGGCCCGGGTCGGCTTCATAGCCTGAGCTATATCACTGTCTACTCTCGCTCTAAATACCTCTCCAAAGATTATAGCCTTCGCTATCAAGCTGATGATCCTCAACGACTCATTCCCGGCTCGCTATCCAAGGACATTCGCCGACTCGGCCGCGCATAGTTTCACGATCTTGTTCATCATGTTTGTCGTATCCTTCCTCATGGTTTGGTCGCTCATGAGCGACCCTCTGGAGAACCCAAGACCCGTGCCGGCGGGGGTAAGGGTAACGAGGGAACAGATGACGAATCTGAGTCAGGAAACGGTAGGCAAACACTCATTTAAAGAATACCAGTATTGCTCATTGAAATTTTGGTACCAGGGCCCTCTCAGAAGTATACTCCCATTGCGACCTCACCTTTACTCGCAAATCCTGCAGGTAGCGTTAGAGAAGCAGGCAGCCGCCACAACGACTCAAACACGAGCCCTACGAGACCGTTGTGAAGCACTCACGGAACGCATCGCCAATCTGCCAAAGCCAACAAGCCTTGTCGAACTCCGTACAACTTCTCTTCAGACGCGGCTCACCATTATGGACCTGCAGTTGGAAAGTACCGATCTCAGTATCAAGGGTCGACTGGAGACATTGAATCACTTATCGAAGAGGTTTGCTCGGAGGACGTAGGGCTTGCTCACGGATGTAAATTAATTTGGTGAGTGTGCTTTCCATCTCCATTATTTCCATGCTTGGACGACCACGGATGTGCTCACCTTCTGTGTAGGTTTGCACTGTCACGTAGGCGTACCTATAACAACGATACACAGCAAACTTGACTCCAACGAATGGCGTAACATGCGTGGCAGAGAAATCATGACAAACTTGTCCCCCAACAATTCCTGAGACCTGGATTCGCATCGGGGTCGGATGACATGACTCAGGCATCATCTTCCGATGAATTCCTGATATCACGGTTTCGTGCAAGTCCAGCTTCAGGAATCGTTCAAATTTACCCCTGGTGAAGATAAAACGAGACACGTTATACGTCTGTTGTGTACGCTGCCCTTAGAACATGCAATCACGGAAACAACCTCTAATACAAGTACGTACATCATTGGATGATTACTGAGTCTCTCAACTAACAATCGTCACAAAACGCTGTGGGTAGTACGTACATGCGAGTCAATCCTAAGCGTGTTCTCCTGCGCGGATTTCGTCAAGAACTTCGAGTTTTGCTCCGATGTCCCGGAGGTCACCGCGTGTTTTGCTCAGAAATGACACCATCCGTGAACACTATGCATATCTTATTATTAGTAGGATCGTTTCGGGCGGACGGAGTCTTGTGCACGCACATTCCTCGTGAGCTCATCCGATACTTCTGGTAGGCTTGAAGTGACGCCTTCAGGCTTTGTCTTCGTATTCGAGCTACTCTCTAAGCTGACCAATCTCTCCTTGATATGCGCGAGGTCGCGAACGATGTCCTGGAATACCACTGATGCTTTCTCAGAATCATCGCTGGCGGAGCGGATGTCCTGTAGCGCGAACGGTGAGTACCTCAGTGCTTCAGAGAGAGTTGGCGACACTAAACCTGCTGGCACAACTCGTTCAACCTCCTTATCTCCGCCATCCTCTCTTCATCTGAGAAGCTATCATCGGCGATGGCGCTGAGAACGTCCATTTCATACGCTGTTGAATTTCTGTCAATTATCTGGAGTTTATAGTGATGTAAAGTAGAACTCGAAACGTACTCATGAAGGTAGTGCGCACGCCTCTCAAGACTGTCTTTACATCAAGCAGGGTACGTTCTGCCTTTCTCTGTCAGGACGTTAAGCATCATGATCTCCTGTAACATGTGAGTTGGGCGGCACATACCGTTAAGACGCTATTGACTTCTTCCCGCAAGGAAAGTAGATCATCATGAATGTCTGGCGAGCTAGAGGATATCCAGGGAGCCAGCGCATCGACAACATCCTTCAAGCCTTGGCTGATCTTCTCAACTAACGACGAGTAGGTGCCGCCATCTTTATCGATTGATGCAAGGACGTCAGTCATGACGATGTGCCCAGTTCACTCGGGGTTTGTCTATTCAGCCGCGGCGCGCTGAGTGCTGTTGACTGCTTGAGAGTGAGTGCGTCCTCGTAGGATTTATATGCATCTGAACAGGGATTCAAGCTCAGTTGAGATGGTAGTACAAGGTCAGTTACGCCATCATGGTATACTTGGAAATGTACCTCCCCATTTTCTCCTTGCTTCATCTGCCTCAGGTTACTCCGTACTGACTTTCTTACCCACAGCGCCTCCCTGATCGCAGCCCAAGCATCCAACGCATGCCATCCATCTCGCCGCGAAATGATCCCAATGCGTCCCCTTGCGAAAGCCCGGTTCAGGCGGAAGTGGATCAAGGCGGACGCAATATTTGTTGCTGACTCCCCGCGAATTTCCTGGTCTAGGCCATATAGGGACAATGTTTTCCGAATACGGAATACTCGATACCAAAGTAGGAAAGCCGTCGTCATCGAACGGCTATCCCGGCTATGAACGGCTATGTTTCGTCTGTCAGCCGTTCCAGTCCGCCGTCAATGCTACATTGATTCCACGCTTACTACGAACAGTGTCCGGTGAAGAAGTGGCTTTCCTACGGTGAATACGTTGTGCAGCCAATACCAACCCCATATGGCGACCCATTCTGATCTCCGAAATCCTCTGACCCACATGAGTTTGTGGGTAGCAAAGGGTATAAATACTCGCTCGGACGTACCATACACTCTCTACAACCCACCTTCTCACAACACTCCCACCACTTCGAACTAGCATCAATGTCTCCCCATAAACTCACCACTCGCAAGATTGGTGACGCCGATGTTACGGCCATCGGGTTCGGCGGAATGGGGTTGTCTGCATTCTATGTCAAGGATCAAGAAATGACCGACGAGGAACGTTTGAAGGTATACAATATAACTCCCGTGCCTCTTGCCACCATCTGATATCGCCACGTAAATAGGTTCTGGATGCTGCGTACGAACTTGGTTGCACTAACTGGGATACTGCGGACGTGTACGGCGACAACGAAGAGCTCATTGGAAAATGGTTCAAGCGCACCGGGAAGCGCGATGAAATCTTCCTGGCTACGAAGTTCGGCATCGTTGCGCGCCCAGACAAACTTGTCGATGGGTCACCGGGGTATGTCAAGCAAGCTTGCGAAAAGTCCTTGAAGAGACTCGGCGTTGACCATATTGACTTGTATTACCTTCATCGGTAAGGTCCATTCTGTCTTTGTTCATCAGAGAACTGACAAATATGGCTCATGAATGTAGCCCAGACCCGCTTGTGCCTATAGAGCTCACCGTTCGAGCTATGGCGGAGCTTGTTCAGTACGTAATATCGCTGTTGGTTAATCGTGCAACAACCCCCTGACTCAGATTACCCCACCTCTAGGGAAGGAAAAGTCAAATATCTGGGTCTTTCCGAATGCTCAGCCGCGACCCTCCGTCGTGCACATGCCGTGCACCCTATTCACGCGTACCAGGTCGAGTACTCTCCCTTCGTTCTCGATATCGAGGATTCGAAGATTGGTCTCTTGGAGACGTGCAAGGAGTTGGGGATCGCCGTCGTGGCGTATTCCCCCCTAGGACGTGGATTGCTCACTGGTCGTTATGTGCGTCCGAATCCATGACATTCTCTTCATGTTGTGTTCTGACTTGTGGTATAGAAAGGACCTGAGGACTTTGATGAGAATGACTTCAGGCGCAACATTCCTCTGTACGTCTTGTCGCTTCTTAGAGGTATGACTATGGTCTCATCAAGCGTTCGTTTGATCTTAGGTTCTCCAAGGAGAATTTCCCCAACATCCTGAAGCTCGTCGACGACCTCAAAAAGATTGGTGAACGACACAACGCTACAGCCGGTCAAGTCACTCTGGCTTGGCTTCTTGCTCAAGGGGAGAACGTTATTCCTATTCCCGGGACGACCAAAGTCAGGGTAAGCTCAATAGCCTCGAGTCAAACTCATGGGAATAATTGTGTAAAATTCGCAGTATCTGCAAGAGAACATTGGTGCGCTGAACGTCAAGCTTTCCTCGGAGGAAATCCAGGCAGTGAGGACTCTTGCGGAGAAAGCGAAGGTGTTCGAGGGAGATCGTGCTCCTGACGCATTTGCAGCTGTCAACTTGGGCGACACTCCTCCCTTGAAGGCCTGACAGAACGGATTGGTGAAAGAATTTCGATTCCAATGTAGATGTTGAAGTACAATAGATGCGAATTTGCCGCAGGTTGAAAGACGAGCTCACGCATGTGCATGCAATATAGGATGCATCCAAACAGATGAGATTGTCGATACACATAGATAGGTAATGCTCGACATTGATTGTGCTGGTACGATAATGGATTTGAAGTAGTTTGTCGAGTAACGAATAAATCAGACAATGTGCGAGCGTCCGGCATGGTTAGGGTGATCTCGCAAGTCGAGATCAGGATGCAACACTCTGGTCTTCTCCTGGAACCCCAAATCCTCGCCCGTGACACCCGCAGCGCCAGCACGGACAGAGTCCGAAACAGTCTTGTCTCTGACACTATCCGACGTACCCTCCTTGACTATGGAAAACTTCGACGATTGGTCCTTCACATAGTCAAGACCTTTCTCCAGAAGTGCTGTGAATCGAGCGATATGAGTGACATGCAGCATGAGGGGACGTGCACTACGCACTCTTGTCGGTTGTGGGCATATCCCGCTTCTCTTCCTGGGGAGGAACGAGGTGATCGTCACGGAACTGAGAAGCTCTGGTAGAGACTTCTCGCTTCTCCTCCTGTGGAGGAACGAAAGACTGCGATACACGAGTAAGGCATGTCTGGACAAACGCGACGTGATGCTACTCACAGCATTAGAAGAGTTCTTGTTGTCTGAAGTGAAATGGCTCATGATAAAGTGTCGTTGAATTGGAATGTGTAAGTTTAAGTGTGGCAGAAATATAGCGTATGTCGATGGCTGAGTGGTAAGTTAGGAGATCTATGGAGAGCCCCGGTTATATATACTTGACGCCATGTACCTCTGAGCAGAGACTGACATCATGGCAGTGGTTACACTCCAAAGTGAGTAAACGACACCACCTGCCTGTTTTGCTTCCGGTGGTGCTTGCCGTCGGCGACTTTCGACGCGGCCCCGTGACCTTCCGCGTACTACTTGGCAAACTCACGCGTCAAAGTCTCTGTAGCCTCATCCAAATGCTGGCAAACCCGATGCGTTCATTTCCCAGAAGAGCTTCACAATATTTCGCAAAGTGAGATGTATGATATTTTTTCCCTTTACAATGCGCGAGAGGACTTACTGAGCTTGAGCTATATTCTAAGTATAATGCCGCAGATTGAGGTTAGAGCCAATCAACAGGTACAATTAGAACGATGGCTCAAACACGCAGACCCGCCCCATCCAGGTCGAAACATGACAAAACTAGTACCGCAAGAGAGGTTCCAACTAGTACAATTCCAGCTACGTCACAGTCTGTGTAGGCGTGCACCAGTCCAAACCAGATCACGGCAGGTGGGATACATAGAGTAAGTTGTCTGTGCCAGTCAGTGATTTCAGCGGAAACCGGAGAACGTCAGAGAACTCCACTGTCGAGAACGAGTCGAGAACGCAGGTAGGTTTAGCGGAGTTAGATATCGGAGGAGGGAGTCCTTCGCTTTGGTGTGCTATTTCGACTCTGTCGATGCACTTCGAGCTTAGATCTGGATGGCATATCGGTGAAGTGAGAGCACCGTGCCTTCACTGAGTACTTGTGGCGCTACTAACAGTTGCTCAGGGTAGGATGATGATCAGTACAAACACAAATTGAGGGAATTTCAGGAATACCTGCTCGTACGTTATCATTCAGGCGTAGAGTTAGTCGCCTGGGAGCTATCGCGCAAATTCAGCTTCCTGAGAATGATACGTGATCAGCTAATAAACCCACTCGTCGACGGCGGGACACTGGTGATTACTGTGACACCTGTATGCGGCAATGGCGGTTCTCAATACTTATTGTCCAAGGTTCTGCCCTATACCTGCACATCCGCGTGTGGCCGCATCTAGGACGACTCACTTCAATGGCCGTCACCTTATAAGCTTAGTGCCAATCGAGCATGTGCACTTGTGTGAGTGAGAATACCAGAATGCATACTGATGCATAGCAACTCAAGCATAACGGCACCGCCTCCTCCACCAACGCATGACAAGTGGTAGTTGAAAGATCTGGAATCTCCCATTATATTGGGCAGTGTGAACTCACCGAGAAACCAAAGGGCCAGCAGTCACAGCTATAATTGACTCGAACAGTCGAGTACTAGGTTGCGCAGATCTCCTTATGGTCACGCTCGCGGATTGATATTAACGTCGAGCGTGGTCGTGCACCGGGAGATGTAGCAGTGACAAGCGAGATAAGTGGGAAATAATCTGGGTAAAGAACCTAGGGAAAACCCTAAAATGGTAAGAGTATGAAGAGCGCGATGGAGGTTGCACATGCTCGCATGGGTCACTCACCTTCTTGATGCATATGGTATACGTGCATTACTCGTACACGCTTTGGACAAGGTACATGTGGATACGCTGGGTCTGTCGTTCTGTAGAATGCTTCTGGTACGCCACAGATTGGCCATGGATGCGTATTTTAGAGCAATGATTGCGAGATCTTCGAAGACGTCCGACAGGTCGAGCGAATCTGTCAAAATGGAGGAAAAATCTAACAGATTTCGTTGCCGAAAATTTAAAGATTGAGATGGATGCACACAATCACATGCTTCCAAGTATTTGGCTGATACTTCGCCTGTACGAACGCGATTCCAAATCAACGTTATCGTTCGTCGCAACCGACCTTGTATTCAGCTTCAATTTTAAGTAGCGATTTGAGTCTTTGGGTTTAGAACGTCATGTGAGGCTTCGCAACACATGGCTCAAAGTCTTGTTCGAGGCTCCGTGCTTCGGGGACTGCAGATGAAAGTTATACGGCTTTCTTACGCTATACCGGCGCCATCGTCCAGTGAGATGGTCGTCGCTCCCGAACTTACATGTCAGCTGGTATTCACCAATGCCGCCAAAACCACAGGATTCGGCGTGTGTGCCGTTACCGAGGGGGGCAAGCGGTAGTGATGATACTGCAAAATGTTCCCAGTGGTTCTAGGGCGAATCATGTACTCATTGACGTATCCCAAGGACAGAGTGCGATCGAGAACGGTCCTATTCTTAGGAACCCAGTCAGCGGCATCGAGCACTTGAATGAACCTTCGAGTCGAACAGTGTGAGACCTGCCATGGGAGACATATATTATGCACTTATCTCCTGCGGGGTCCTTCGAAGCAGCGTGACGCCGTCGAGTCTAAAATCGTGAGTCCTGTGAAAGACGAGTCGGACGAGTGCTTGAGAATCCACGCGCACCGTTTAGTGGCCCTCCATCATTGAGTTCCGATAAGACCTATGGTCAGCCTCTTTATCTGTGTTTGATTAGTACCACCTGGGTATTATTATGGAAGACGTCGTCGGGCTGTCAATCCTGGAGACGTTGTTCCACGAGGATCTGTGAGAGTTTGCACGACATTCGTCGAGTTCAATCGCCGCGAGTCAGAGCCTGAGGGCTATATGGATGCTTTGAGACGAACATTTTGTCACTGGAGCCTGGTATCCATGACGGGTTGATCTACGCCCGAGTGGCGAATTTACGAAGGGGAAGATGGGTTTCATTTCTTCGTCGGAGCTTGCAAATAATCAACAAACAAGCTATCGCCTAAACGTCACTGAGTCAGAAAGGATGGAGATCCCGACATACCTCGGAACTCTGAACAAGGCCAATGGGAGAGTTTTCGTCGTGTCGTCATATCCTAGTCATGGCGACTCGGAAAGCTTACCAGTGCGAACTTTAGGTTCACGCCGGATGTTCAGCGTTCCAAAATCAGCACGGACAGTCTCAGAGAACGAGATCCTCGAGCTATGACCGATACAGGATGTCCGAAGTCTTCGTGTTCTCGGGTAACGTCTACCACACGACCATTCGACCAAGAGAAATCGCATACGAACCTTTGAAACAGTAGGTCAACGTGACATGTAGGCGAAGACGAATGACCCACTCACGAGACCTGCACTTCAACCGTCCAAGCGACAACGTTCTGATTTCAGCACTCTGGGGATTTCTAACGTCGTCTCCTTTCGCAAGGACGGGACGAACGAGGATGTCTAAATACAGGAGTAGAGCTTGGAAAGCTCAAAAGATGACCGAGATCTGACTTGAATTACTGATGCAAGTCCAGCTCCGCGATGGCTTTCGAGTCACGCAGCCCTGGTATTTGAAGAAACGGAGCGAACACCGGAGGCGTTACATGGCTCCCAACCTAATCAAGCCGATAAAGAGACTTACTATATCTTTCGAGATTGGGTAGACTCGTTCACCGAGTTCGCCGGGCGATCCCAGCGTGACTGCTGAGATTTCAATAGGAGCGAACGGGAGAACAAGAAGAACATATGTTCGAGATGTATGGTACATGCGTGGCAGAATACCCGTGAGTGCTTTGTTGAGGTTGTTCAACCTGGCGTGACTTAGGACTTACGACTATTTGTGGGCGTGAACTTTGAGGATAATATTCTTTTGGATGCAAAATCGGGCCGAGCCATGCGACGGGCGTAAAGTTTTGAAGCTTTCGCACTAGTGGGCGACGCCCTACGGCAACGTTGCAACGCCTCCAGGCACCAAAAGTTGCAAACGCTGTTGCAAGGTGCTGTAACCAGTCCGGTTTAGGGAGCATGCGCCGTCGACGACGTCGAGTCTCGAAGAAGTGGTGTGTCTGCGTCTCGACAACAACCGGACAAAAGAACGTCCATGCCTCAAGGCGTTATGTCCGGACCCGGTTGCTCGGACGACTACGGAGCCTGGAGCCTCGGGAATACCACGTTACACAGTATATTGACCGGTTTCAGCCATACTTACACCTCTGACGAATGTGGCGTTCTGTGAAAGTGCAATTCAATGCAATTCAACGTTTCACATATATAGGACATTCTGATCTTCCGTCGTCCGACCAGGGGCGTGTTGGTTTCGGTAGAGACCGTAAGCCAAGCTAAGGTTTTCAGGGGGGTCAAGAGGCATCCGAAATCCGGATCTGTGAACTTACATTGAGTGCCGTAAGTGTGTTGTAACGTTGAACGCCGTTTGGTGAAGCAACAAATGTGATGACCAAAGTGACGTCGATCCCGATCGAGGGCGTTCAGTACGGTAGGCAACAAGCAAGCAATTGCAAGCGAGTCAGCTATGGCCACATCGTGTCGTCCAGACATCCACCGTGCACCTCCAACGTCCCTCTCGTATACCGTACACGATGGTGGGTGCCAAGGAACACGACTGCAGCTAGCTACGCCGCAGTAGACCAAAAACCGGCCCGGGTCCGATTCCAAGAACGCCAGAAAAGTCATGTCCTATGTACAACTGCTTGCGCTCATGACCATCATCTCATTTCGGTTATACAACCGCAGATGAAAAAAGTACCTCACCTTGTTTGAATGTTTCCCACCAGAACTCGACAAAGTGGTCATAAATTCATGACGGGTGAAAAGGAACAAGAAAGCCCTTGATCACAGTCACCCCATTCCTACAAGCAACGAGGCATTCGTCTAAGCTCATACTCGTTTAATAACGAGCTTTTTCCGAGTACAAGCCCCGCACGCGAGAATATGACAATGTCAATTTGGGCATGGTCTGTCTCGTTTACTCCATCTGGAGGTCGGGATTCCACGGGAGGGGGTCGTGTTATACGAGGGTGACATCGGACATTGCAGAATCGGGGAGGCGAGAGGCAAACAGACAATCTTTAAACACGTCTTCGAGGGATCTTCGGAGGGAAGCGGAGGCAAAGGATACATAATCGCTGGTGTTTTTGAAACGATGACTACCCTGAGTGTAAAGTTATAGCGGGAGCTGACCACAGTGAGATGTCGAAGGTCGATATATTTCCCCGCAGAGTGGGGCGGGCTATGAAGAACCAGAACCTATAGAGCAGAGGTGCTTTGTTCTGGCTATAGAGCGAAGCCAGGGAAGATTAGGAGGAACAGGAACGCTTTGCTTCGGGAGCAAAGGAGCAAAAAATAACCAAAGCGCAGTTTTTACTGGATCGGGAGATTGGGATACCACGGTACCGGGAAATGACGGCCGGTGAGTGACGTAGGGGCCAGGAGAGATGCAGAAGAATTTTACTTGCGAAGATCTGGATGTCTACGGAAGACTGCGAACGCAACTGCAATCCTGGATCGATGACGAGGGAGGTCTGAGCTCGAGTCCTGAGGCAGAGGGCTACAAGATCGTTTTCGGGGGCGTGACCAGTCAGACGATCGATCCAGTCAACGTTACGAGACCGAGCACCAACAGAAGTATACAACTTTGACCAGAATAGCTTCACAGTATAGATCGATGTCGATACATTTCCCCGCGGGGTAACCGTCCCGTCTTCGTAAAGGTACCTCAGGGCATCTCGACGGAGAAGGACGTCTTCGCGTAGTGGCTTCTCAGAGGGTCGGGAGCAAAGGGGAGTTAGAGGTTACAGCGGCGAGCCATGAGCGTGACAAGCAGTGTTCCAAGTTAATTCCAAGTACCTGCTCTGATAATGAGTAAGCCTTTGAAGAAGGGTGACGCACAGCACCGACGTTTTCGCAATTCGCCAACGGTCCAACAGTTCAACGTTCAACGCCCACGATAGCGGGAGAACCACGTACGCCACAGCGCTCGCCCCCCTTTTACGCTCAGGCTCCAGCGGCGTTCAACGTTCGACCGTCCAAAGAGGTAAAGTCAGGGTAGATGGCCTTGAACCCCAAAAGGAGAAATCCCGACGTCCAACAACGCCGCCGGACAGAGATGGACACGTCAATGGAAGACCCTACAAATTGAAACGCGTCTCCCAACATCACATCTGCTGATACTCTTTCTATCTTTGAATTCCTCAACACAACAGTCGATAAATGCAGAACAAGGGAAACTGATCACGAGCGCGGTGAATTCAAAGAACCACTTACAGATGACTGGCACGTGAATGCGACAGTATACCGGCCGGGATAGATAGAATCTTTCAGTCGCCGCTGTCACAGTGCCAGTGCGAGCCTTCAGGAAATTTGTGTTGGAGCGATGAAGTTTTCCGTGACCCCGTCCTGCCAGTGTCCATGTCAAGCTACGCTTTGACCTTCCCGTGACACTAACCCCATTCTCTGCTCGGGCTCGGGGCTGTCATAAAAGGATCGTGGTTCGTATGATATTACATACCGACCGTGTTGGCGCGGAAAAACGGCGAGATCTGTCATGACACCGCTACAAGGGGGTGTACGTTCCATCGCGCATTGGTTTATTGCATCTCGACTGTTCAGTCTGAGAAGAACGTAAAGGTCCCCTCGTTCCTGAGAGAAGCCTCAGGCTGTTATACACGTCGTATTTAGCGAAAACGAGATGATGGGAGATGATATGTCGGCGCAAAAACGTCAAAGGAAATTGAACGAACGAACGCACCTTTTGCTGTGATCAAGTTCTTCTCTTCTCAATCTCTTCTTCTCATCCTCATCTCAGCTCAGTCCGGAGTCGTCCGGACCTGCCCATATACTGTAACGTCAACATCCCGACCGTTGAACAACAAACCAGCATCATATCAAGATCGGAAAGTCCGCAAAGAACGCAGAACATTCACTGCACTCGCGACATTGAACACGGGAGAGAAAGACCTAAATCGAGCGTACCTCGTTCACAGGAGTGTAAGAGAGCGCGTAAGAAGGGATGACAGCTGGAAAACACCGAACTGAAGAACCTGATCTCTATGTAGCTCCTCTTCCTCCAAGTTCCTTCTGCAGCTGACTTTCGAATCTAGACGAGCACGAAAAGAGATATTCAGAAAACTCGAGCCTCCTCTCCAAAGAGGAAACAACACCAATCGAGACTCGACCGGTGGTCGATAAGTACGAGATTCGAGATATATCCTCAAGATATAGGAGTGTCACAGAGTGACGAAAAAGCGACCGACAAGCCCGACCGTCCATCAAAAACTCTCATCATATTAGTATTCCCATCAAACCCAGATCGGGGTCCAGATCTCTTCCTCCCTCTTCCCTATTTCTGCTGTGCTTTTCGCTTTATCAATTTCTTCAAGTTTGGCCCGGGTATCAGTCAGTTAGGGAGGGGGGGACGACGCGGGTAGAACATGAACCTTAGGCACTAGCGTGTCGTTGTTGCGATGTCGTAGTGAACCATAGCTACCCTACACCCCCTCGAGCTTCAACTTAAGCTCGTAAAACAACTCAGACTCCGACTCCAAGAAATATCAAAACAGAAAGATCAGACGACAAATGTAAAAGACGGGTACGGACGTCGGACGGGCGGGTGCAGGACGGGTGCAATTCTGGTAGCCCATTGCGCCCAATACTTAGGAGTCACGCCTCCAAAGATTCTCCGAAGTTCGAACTAATTCAACTATCCTCTGAGATCGACCGGGACCAGTGACTAGTGACTAGTGACCAATGACCAGAGAGGAGCTCAGAGAGAGGGAAGACAAATTGTCACCACGCTTACCTCAAATTGACCATTCTGTAAAGGTCGAGTACGAGAGTACCGTGACAAGTGACGAGAGCACGTACCTCCTAGTACACCACGACTCTAATTCACAAGGATATTCACGAATTCAAACAAACGACCTACCTCCCAAACATCACTGATAAATTATACAACCTCATCTTCAGAGGACAACACGCAAAGAAATGCACCAAGAGATTTGCGATCTGGGAATGCGATATATATCATGCACGTTCTGTAAGTATGATATTCAGTACCGAGTACATTGGGACAGTGGGCGCGGATGCGATGAATACGTGTACGTGTACGGATGCGAATGGTACGTTGTACGAATGGTACGGAGTCCGTAAAACGTTTGTAGCGAGTACGGGTGGGTATGGGTGGCATGTGCGTGGAGGAACGTCGAGGCGGTACCTGGTGGCGAGGACGGGTGGCGAGTACGAGTACGGGTGGTAGGTAGTGCCATGTACGTCGAGGCGAGGCGGTACCTAGAGGACAAGATATAGGGTCGTAGGGTAGAGGCGATTCGGTGTCGAGGTCGAGCCGCAAGGACAACTTCGGGTCGAGAGGGTAAGTGGATATGACGGCCAAGTCAAGTCGAGCCGCAAGGAGGTCGAGAAGCGGATCCAGGAGCAGGGCGGGGTGAGTCGAGGAGCGGGTCGAGGGGTAAGTCGGGGTCCAAGGTGCAGCGGGTCGAGCACCGAATCGAGTACCGCGTCGAGTTCGGTACCGCGTCCAGTACCGAGTCGAGCACCGGGTACCAGGTCGAGCACCGCGCCGAGAACCGAGAGGAGGGATAAGTCAGGACGTCAAACAAACCGCAGCAAACCACCAACAAGAAAAACACACAAAAATACATACGCAGCACAACCGAGCGAGGGAGGGAGGGAGTAAAGTGGGTAAAAACACACAAACACACAAAAGGATGAGAAAAAGGGAAGGTAAGGAATGAGCGGGTTTATAATCGGTCGTTCGGAGTCATAACGGGGTGAGGTGATGTGGGTCAGGGTAGGGTTGGTCGGAGGGTGGAAGTGGGAAATGATGGGGTGACAGGAAGTCGGAAAGTGGGAGGGTGCAAGTGCAAGCGGTAAGTGGTAAGTGCAAGTGGGAGGGTGGAAGTGGTGGGAGGTGACGAATGCAAGTAGGAAGCGAGGCACAAAGGAGCCCAACAAGCAGCAAAAGAGAACCAACTAGGCAGGGCGGGGTGGGGGGACGTCTTCAATTTTTCGTCATACATAGGATAATCGGCCGGCGGGAGAGATCGAAATAAACATAAACAGAACAGGGGGACGGGGGATGGTACAATTCCAAGCGAACAGCGAGAGAGAGAGGGGTTGGGGGGACCATACATAATAGACGAGACCGGGAGGACCAGAAAGAGGGAGAGAGAAGTAGCGTCGGTGGTATATTGGCTCGTATCAGAGCCTGTATAGATAAGACGAGAGAGGGGGGAGGGGGAACTCGGAGGATGCTTTGTCTAAGTGAAAATCGAGTTCACATCATCATCGCAGCGAACCCATGCCCGTTCCCCCCTCCACCAACGCTAATCGACTGAGCACCACTCTTCATGATCCCTCCCATCCCGTTCATGTTCATCCCCATCGGTCCCATCCCTCCCATCCCACCAACGTTCATCCCTCCCATCCCCTCATCCCATCCCATCCCGCTATTCATCCTCCTCGGCACCGGAACACCTCCCGCGGGCGAGCTGCTCAACTCAAAGCTCCCTCTGGGGGGCGAACCGCCATTCGAACTGGACACGCTCCCTGCACCGACACTGTTCATGCTCCCACTCCTCTCCCTCCTCACCGCACCGCCATTCGAAGGCGCCGAACCGACCGACGAGGCGTCGTCCCCATCAACGGGGCTGCCGAACATATGACCAGCGTGAGGACGAGGGATCGGGGGCATGCCGCCTTGCTGTTGCTGCTGCTGCTGTTGTAGGTTCATGAGATAGGCTGCCTGCGCGTTCAAGGGGGGCGACGAACTGTTTCCTCCATGGCCATGACTGGACGTCGGCGGCGTAAACTGCTGCGGGCCTTGCAAATGGTGGTGCTGTCCGTGGTGCGCCGCGTAAATGTTGCCCCACTTGTTGTCTTCGTTGCCGGGGCGGTGCATCATGGGGTTGCCGTTCCAGAAGGGGGCGTTGGGACCGGCGTGCATGGCGTGGGGCTCGTACATGGACGCCATGGCGGGATTTTCAAAAGAGACGGCGGTGGGGCTGTGAACGATCATGGGGCTCGGTGCGCCGTGTGGCTGGCGGGGGAGCATAGTCTGGATGTTCAAGCCGCCGTGTGGGGCATTGCTCGGAACGTTGTGGGCAAAGGGAGTGACGTCGGGACCTCCTTTGGCGAGGAGGGAGGCGGCGGCCATCTCCGAGTCGTTGCCGGGCATGAGGGGGTGGTGGTTGTAGTCGTCTTCGGGGAAGCCCTCGCCGTAGTCGTCGTTGTCGCCCTCCTCTTCGATGGGGCCGGCCGAGACGACCTCGACCTCGCCCGAGAGGATCATCTGGAAGGCCTCGCCGCGGACGGGCTCCTCGACGCGGGGGAGGCCGGAGCGGTCGCGCCACTCGTTGAGTTCGCGGCGGAGGGCGTCTGCCTCGAGCTTGAGGAGACGCAGCTCGCGGGCGGCGATCATGCGATGGCGGCGGGACGCCTGGATGTGGGCAATGGACGAGTTAACAATGGAGGACTTGGAGGGCCGCCTGATCTGGGAGAGGTTGGGAAGCAAGGCGGCGAGATCCTGAAAGAAAAACAGTCAGAAAAACGGAGCACGAATAAAACAGGAGACGGACCAGGAAGCGACTGTTGAGGGTCTCTCTGCGCTGACGCTCGACGGCATTGTGGGTGGCCCTGCGCTCTGCAGTGTTTGCGCGGCGGGAGGGCTTGCGCTTGGCTTGACCGGGAGCGGCGTCCTTGGTGGGGGCGGCCGGGGTGCTGTCAGCGGGCGGGGGGAGAGCGAGAGTTTGGACGGCGGAGGGGGAGACGGGGGTCTGAGCGCCGTCGGTGGAGGGCGGGGTGTTTGCGGCGTCGGGGGACGAGGGGATGGCGACGGAGATGGTCATGGCCATAAAAGAGATGCAAGTCTAAGTGGGCGAGGTTTTGGGGGACGGACCGGGTCGCGACGAATCAGCGGAATCCGGAGGGTCAGAAGTTGCAGGGCGGGATTGCAGAGGCGATGGCTGAGGCTGGGGGCTGGAGCTGGGGCTTTGGCTTTACTTGCGTGGGGGATGGGCGGGACGAGAGAAGCCGGCAAGGGTCGCGAGTAATCTCTGCGAGCGCGGTGCGTCAGTAAGGACGAGACCATCGAGCACGACGACATCGAGGACGTCGAGAACGTCGAGGACGACGACGAGGGGGACTCACCAAGCGGTATCCTTGGTCCGACGAGGAAGGGCGGGGGATAAGTGGCAAGCGGGGGAGAGGAGGGGGGCGGGGGACGCCTTCAGCAACCCAGGACCATGCAACACTCGCGACGAGGGGGGTTGGCTGCCTCCGCCGCTTCCTCTCTCTTCCCTTTCATATCTCCCGGCCCCTCGGCCTCCTCCGGCCCCCTTTCGCACTCCGCCCGGCAGATAAGCTTCGTGTGCCTGTCACACATCCGTCACACATGGTCACACATGGTAACACACACTGTGACGCTTCGTGGCGTTCCTTGCCGACTCGTCCGACGTCCTCGACAACGCCATCGTCGCCCTCCGCAGCGGCTGCAACCAAGCTGCAACCAGCCCTCCCCCCTCTCCGCCGCGTTCCTTGTGACAGATCGTCTCGAGGGACGACGGCCAGAAAACACAACTTCCCCGTTCGGACGAGCTGCGCCTCCGTGCTCCGCATCCATCTCCCCCGGTAGCGCTGTGCCCCCCGTTCTCGGTGCAACTACGGTCGTCCCGTGCCAGAGATACTGCCGCCCCTGCTTACGGTCAATTTCCCTTCGTCGCTCCCGCCTCTTGTTTCCATTATTCCATTCCACATCCCAGTCGACAATAGAAACCCGGTTTGAAAATGCATACGCCCGCTTCCGGTCGCATCTAGCTTCGATTAGTCCATGATTCTCTCTCCTCAGTCGTATGCGTCCCTCTCATTCGCCAGAACAAGACTTTACCCCACTTGTCACCACTTGCGACGGTCCCACAACCCAAACGTCAAACGAGCTCTAGCCACCCACTGACGGTAGTCTGTCCACTTCACTCTCAGCTGATCCTCCCATCAATCCAGTCCTTTCGGTCGGTCCGGCAATGTCCCTTCCCTGACATCCTGAGCCTGTGCCAGTGTCCTATGTACCGTACCACCGTAGCTATCACGGGGAAACTACCCAATGCCATGATCCATCATTTTCGATTTCTCAGATCTCAATTCCCCATTTTCGTCTCCCTCTCCCTGTGCCTCTGTCCCTCCGAGCTTTTATTTGGTCAGGCTCAAAGCTTAAGGTCTCCTGCTCTCAGTCCTGACTCTCTCGCTTTCGTTAAACCCCGGCTCGTCACTCCCACTTCCGGTTACTCTACCGTCCTATCCTATCCTGTACCCATTCCATTCCCCATTCCAGTACTTACACTGACAACAAGCAGTGCAAGTCCAAGCCCAACCGGGTCCGCCATCCCTACGAACGAGCGCCGAAAAAGACGAGCTCAGACGAGTGATTTTGATGCCTCTGAGCCTTAACTGTCAACGTTAACGCTTTCACAGTGCTTTCCCTCCGACGCCCGACTCCCGACTTCCGAGTCCCGAGACCTCACTCAAAGTTAGCGTTGCTTCCTGATTGGTTCGCTACTGAGTACTTGCTGTGCTTTGAGTTCTATGAGGTTCTGTGGTTTGAGTACTGTATACTGTAGCCCGGATCATGTAAGTAGGAGTATCGAACGTTGAGTGTTGATTTGGGGACCATTCGAATCAGATTTTCACATTCTGCGTACTTTAATTTGCGTCCGGTGGTTGCCTTTGGTTGCTGGTTCTTCTTGGCGAGTTCCCGCTTCGAAGTTCGAGGTACATACCTGGTCATTTCGACTGTACAAAGTACTTATTGATCACCTTCATATAGTAAGGTCGTCCTTTACTCCTCTTTAGACTTGACGAACTCACGAGCTCATCAGAACAATGTCAACTCACTACCGGTTAAGTCTCAGTGTTACTCGCAGGTCGTACCAGGTCATAGTATGTCCCCCACCTCCATTGACATCACCCATCACGCATCATTCCTTTCGCTCTTCCTTCCCGACCTTCTTGATGCATCATCCTTTGACTCTCACAGACTCAGGCATCAGGATTCAGGACATACAGGTAGAGGCTGCTTCGCAATTCTCAGGCTACGAGTGACGCGTCTTCATCAAGTCCGCGGGGTTCATCTTGGATTATAGATCTTAGAATATCGAAAGACCTCTCTTCCGCCGATTACTTAGCTTGGGCTTCTACACCTCTACACCTTCCTACCGAAGCTCGCAGCTGTACACTGAGTGCGGACGAAACGAGGACAGCGGGAATCTGCTTGAAGAATACGCGTGCATGAATAGTGTAGGTATGTGGTAGGTGGTAGGTGGTAAGTTGGTGACTAGCTTCATACGAGTTCAGGACTTGTTATCGCGTTCAATGTTCAATGTTCAATGGTCAATACTCGACAGCTACCCATGGCCACCTCTCTGTCTCTGTGTCTCTGTATCTCCTCGTTCCCGTTTCATCCCTCCCGTTGATTCAGTCGACGTCACTTCCGTTGATGCAGTCCTGGCGTTGAGTCAGTCGCTTCCGTTGATACAGTCCACTCTCTTACACAGTCCTTCCGTTGCATCGACCCCGTTGCATAGATTCAGACGTCGACCCTCCCGTCGCGTTGCAATTGATCCAGACGTCCCCCTCATACATCCATACATTCATACATCAACGAATGATACAGTACAGTGCTATACTTCTATGCCCTCGATGTTTCTCCGAACAGTGAGAACCCATTCACCACGGTCGCTTCGCACTTCACCATTCTCACTTCGCAGTAGTACTCACCGGTGATGGATGCTTGGCGTCCAACGGTCAGTGGTTCAAGTTGGTAGTTATTGGTTACTGGTTACCGGATCCGTGCTGAGTCGTGATTCGTGATTCGTGCTATGAAGCTGTCGGACCCGCGGTACTTAGGAGGTCTTGATTCGTGAACTCAAGTCATGATGCTATCATTGAATATTGTTACAGTGTCAAGTACGCGGTACCGCTGTCAAGGTGATTCAATATTCAATACTCATCATTCGGGTACTACGTGCTCTCTGCTCTGTACCCCAGCCTCGCCCGTATCCTGATGGCTACTACTGTACGTTCTACCGTGACGTTCGAGTTCACTTTCCCCAGGCTCAGGCTCAGGCTCTAAATTTCTTCGAAGGTGTTGTGTTACTCAGTCTACTCAATCGTGGCTGGGCGAGTGATCGCAGTTGGACGTACAGACTAATCATGATGGCCTCCTTACTTATAGCTAGGCCGGGCCTATGACATCGACACTGAGCTAACACATTAATATTCCCAACGCAACGACAGACGTAGAGGCCAACGGAGGGTACATATGTACTGTACGCGGTAAGTCCCACCTCAATCCACATCACCATATTACAGAATCTTACTACTCACTACTCACCGTCTGTCAATGTCATGATGGCATGATACCATCGTTCTCATCGCCGGTAACGCCCTTGTTTCCAGATTTTAAACTCCACCGGTCACCTCCCCGGTACACAGGCCATGAAGTAATTCGAATAAGTCGAATGATCCCCGGTCGATGAGTCACGCCTCAAGGAGTGAAGGAAAGAGTTACGAGTTACGAGATCCCGTCCGACTTTACCGGCTTCTCACTGGCTGTGAGTTTTGAGATGGTACGTACCTGTGAGATGTGGGATGTGGGATGTGAGATGGGTACGTACAGGTACGTAGGCGTGAGATGGTAGGTGCCTCAGGTAGGTTGGGTACATACGTACATCCCTCCAGACTCCGGTACCGGTAAGTACCGGTATATATATTCTAAACCTTCTCAAGGCCTAGATCTCTGTGTTGGAAAGAAAGAACTTGGATAGAAGGAGGACGAGAGGGCGGGAGGACGTAAAGATACGTAGGTATAGTGAAAGTCTGATGGGATGTCAAGATGTCATTGTCAAGATGTCGGTAGGGAGTTCCCGAGCTATACCTTACCCCGACTCCGAAATACTCACTCACCTTGATATCAACAGAGTAACGGTGTTGCAACTGTGCAAAGGTGAGTGAATGCTCATATTGATTCTCAATATTCAATATTCAATACTCAACGTCGTCCCTAAGGAAAATTCAATACAGCTTCTCTCCAAGTTGAGGAACCCGACTCTCTCCCTCCCCGAATCCCAGACGTTTGCTCTCGTCAACTTACCAGTCTCGGAGTCTCAGGCTTGAAGCGACGCGTCACCTCGTCATCGTACGTTAACTACTCAACGCTCAACGCTCAATATTCAATATCCTACCTATCTCCGCTCTCACTGGCATACTAGTCGTACGAAACCCCGCTGTCCGAGTCGCCGCGCGCCACAGTTTGTCCCTCGAGCGCGCCGCAGTTTGTCCCTCGTTCACTCGTCGATATTGACTTGGGGCGCGTGTCACTGTCATGCCGGGACTAGGTCACCGACGCAGTCGAATTCAAGAGAGGGGTCGTTTCAGTCCTCACTCGAGATCCGAGTATACGAACTCCAACTTAGATCCCCGCGATATCTCATCAACAATATTAATACTAATTCACTCACCTCCCTCCTCCGAGTCTCCTCCGCCCTCCACCGACATTCACATCCTCCCAAACCATCACTCGCTTCGTCTTCCTCCCAAACCATCACTCGCGCGCGCACCCCGGTGGGCCAGCATAGCATCATCAACTTAAATCCCCCATTATTCTCACATTGACAGATCCTGGCAATGCAACTGAAGGGCCGGGGTACGATTTTTTCTTCATTTTACAGATCTGCCTGCTCGGGCTCTGGGAATCTCCTTTCAGACTCAGGCGGGCGTCCTATGCACTGGCAGTGCTGAGTGAGTACGGGTTCCACGATTGAACATTCGAACATGAACGTGTCTCCTCAGGCCTCAGGCCTCAGGTTTGCTCCGGTGGTACCACCCGCCGACCTCTCTGGCCGCAACATCAGCAAACCTTCACATTGCCTGGAGCTGCCTTAAATGCCTGACCGAGGCAATTCAGACGCGTTCAGACACTTCAGGCGTTCAGATGTTTCAGTAGATTCCTTTTATTTAAGGTAGCCTCAGACCGCCTCAGACACCCTGCTCAGGCAGCCTCAGGCAACTCCAGGCAGTCTCAGGCAGCCCGGTACCGGTACATATTACACAAATGTTATCTACAGTGCTACTTATTATCTGTCTGTCCCAAGATAAGCCTGGACGCTGCGGCAACCTATCAAGAAAATTTCGGCCTGGATGTAGCGAGGATGAGCTTACAGTACGTGGTTTAGGGAATCTCAAATCTCACCTTAAATCCGCAATTGACAGTCGCAAGACTTAGCAAAAATGTGGGCTTTTGTAGGGAAACAAGAAGACGGTACCTACTCATGAACGTCAGCTACGCACGAACAATATCGACTCTAGTGCGCTTCGACATTAGTACCAGTACTCACTGCCAGCGTGATCGTATTCCCCAGGAGCATAATCATCTCCAGATGCCATATCAGCGTCGCTCTCCCGGTAGTTTAAATCCTTCGTGAGTGGTGACATCGTCAGCCAAGAGACGCACCTTCCGCCGGATCGTCTGCAGCGTCAGTAAACTCTTCGCCGACTTGTTTCTGAGTTGACGACTCCCTCGCGACTCCCTAAGTTGTGTAGTATGCATCGAGCGGTCTCCGATGCGTCATCGACATGTGCATACCACTCGCGGCCTGAGAGCCCAAATGATTGAGGGAGGCAACGCGACATGAGGATGCTCGTAGAGTGTGTACCGGATGAGGCCTAGGGCGCGTTGAGAGCACCGGTCACAGAGGGAACCAAGGAAAGAGGTGCATGTGTTGAAGTCCGAAGACCGTCGCCTTTATGACGTGGAGATTAGCGTCGTTATGTAACATGGGCGTCATGCCCTAATTTGGGGAAGTCTCACTTGCCATCACAAGAATTATGAACCATCAATTGCGTCCACATGATGCGATGTCCCGTACGGGGAATGCGAAGGTTTCGCGAAGGCGTTCAGTAGGCATGATGAGGCGACCCAGGCGTTTCAGACAATTCAGGAGCCGCGCTCAGGCAGACTCAGGCATCCCAGACCCTCCCAGACTATTCAGACTCGGGTAAGACATGTAAGACAAGTTGAAGGTTTGCTGATGAAGTGTCGGTCTGATACTACTTATAATCACAGTACCGTGACGATGACGCGCGTGCCCTGAAAGAAGTGGGTGAAGCTCAAGTTGGGCACACCACTTGAGTTCACGTTTGACTAGTTCGACGAACACGGGACGGGACTTGCATAATTGATCAAGTTCGAACGCGCCCGTGCCCGCGTAGAGGCACACGACCACCAGTAATACCACTGACATCTCTACAAGTAGCGAACCCATCAACACGCTCACGAGTGGGACAGTACTATGACCTTCGAGCGTTGTACTCGAAACCTTGAGCCCCCGGACCCGGGCCAAAAACTTGAAAACGAACAGAAGCGGACCCGACAAGTTGGCGACTGCGACAGTAACGACGGACGCCAAGCATGTCGACGATTCTCGTTTTTGAAGCGCGATTCGGTCCGAGCGGCGAACGGTCAGACGACTCAGATCTTCGTTCTTCAAGCAATCAACGAGTCTCCCCTTCGCGTTTTCAAGTGAGTGGTCTGTCCTATGATATGTCATGCTAATCCTGAGTACGGTGATCCGTCCCTCTGATCATGAACCACTTGGCGTCGTACCCCTGGCATCCGGACATGGTCAAACTTTCATTGTGGGATCTCTCCCGAACCCGAACCCGGATCGAAGAGAGGGAGTCACCAGTCACTGGTCACTCGACGAAGAGCAGAGAAGGACTCGCAAGCTCTATCCCGTGATAATCGTTCGTGAAGGCGTTTCGTTTGACCCGTTCTGTATAAGAATTCAGCTTCAGATCTTCGGGAAGAGGAGACAGTGGGTATGCACGTCACGTTCAAGACGTCTCCGGAACCCGCGACAGAGCAACAGAACCAGATGTAGCACTCTCAGATCCCGTCCGCTCGTAAGTTCTATCCGATTCCTAAAAATCTCATTTAGTGACACCTCTTCCCTTCTCAGTGCTCAGTGCTCACAAGTTTTCATAGACGTCAAATTTCAACTAAGATGAACAGGTCAGGTCAATAACGAAATTGACAGGTAAGATTATTGGTAAGACAGAGAGGTACGAAAGAAGACCGTACCGTTGTAGCTGTCAACCTTCAACCTGCCAATGTCACAGTCAATATTCAGTCGTTTACGTTAATGGCGATCCTAGGTCACGTTCTCGCATCGTCCTATCTCGTGCCCTTTATTTCTTGAAGATTTGACATAGATGCAGTGCGCCTTCTCTGCTCTGCAGTGACTCGGAGAAGACTTCTTCAACCAGTTTTCTTCAGATCCTTCGTTCTCGCTCGAATAGAAGTACCTCAGAAAAAGAAGCTGGTGAGTTCTAAGATTGATTAACGATGAATTATTGACATTGAAAGCTTCCACAGCCGCGAGCCGAGCTTTGTAAGAAGAATAAGGACGAAAGAAGTCGTCAGCTGTCCAGATGTCCAGTGCTCTCTGCGAATGTACCTTGAAATTCCTTATTCTGACTCTCTAACCTCTTCTCGGCGATCGCGGGACCTTCGATGAGCGAATGAGGAACAAAGGTACCTGTCACAATGGACATACCGAAGGGGTCAACGACCAAGCCAAGCCGGCTAGCTGGCCGTCGCGAAGAATGACGTAGCTAGCCTGGGCTTCCCAGGCTCGTGACAGGCGGCTTCCCTCCCGTTTCGGAAGACGTTGACAGCAAGTGCCAAGGTCCCGACAGGTGGTGCTCGGCTCCCTGAGGCTCTTCGACAGCTCTTCGAAACCTCCGCCCGTCGTTTTGATCCGAGCACGAATCCCCCGACGTGTTCCCCTTTTGGACATGGCGGCGCGCCCCCCTCCATTCCCGCCATTCCCGTATCGCGCCTTTGTTTGTACACCTACTACTTGATAGATTGATTCTAGCCTTCTTCTATATCTCCTTATGTCCTCGGATCCTCCGCAATATGGTTCCGGATATTCTAGAGCATAGTATGTATGATAGTTGCATTCTTAATAATGAATTCATGATGTCTCCCCGTAGCAACAGCCATCATTCTCTCCCAAGACGTTTCTGCCTAAGTTTTTTCTTGCGACTCATCTGACCAAATTGGCAAGGGTTCACAATGAGTATGCTGAACCAACCCCTTGTTCCGTTGGAATAGCAGAAAACGAGGCCAGGGAAGCTCTTGCGCTGTCCATCGAGCAAGTCTAGATTTCTTGAATTAGACAGGGCAGTCATATTCATGGAATGTGGACACTAGATTGTCGTTTTTTGCGGTTATGTTTCACGGTCAAGGTAATTCTTTCCGGTTCAACTGTCATTTTAAGCCGTGCTTCTAGGGGATCTCATAGAGAACAAACATACACGACTTGTGGGGGTTCTCTGACTTGGTTTGAGCCCGAAACTGCAACCCTCCCTCACCAGACTGCTCTCCTCCCTCCTTGTGAATTTCTCTCGCTATCGTTCACTGTATTGACTCTGAGCTGCTCATCATCCAAGTCCTGAAGCGTCATGCCCAAACTTCTCCATTTGTGCTCATCCTCTCAACCAGGTAAGCTTACCATCTCCTAGACATAGTGTGCCACAGTCCCACCTTTCTCCATCTTACAGAGGCTATACGCTCCGCTTCTTCTGGGGCCCAAGATCATGCCAATGTCTCTACCTCACTTGTTGGTAATTCTGGGGACGTGTCCGAAGTACCCTTGGATATAGAGGAAGAAACTGATGGGGGGTTAAGATGGGATGAACGACGACTAGATATATCTGTACGGGCTAACTTGTCTCATTCAATCGTTGCAACCATATTGTACTCATCGTCCTCCGCGCATGCCAGTTTCAGGAGAAAGCACTGTACTGTACTGAAGAGCAGTTAGCTGCTTTGCGCAAGATTTATGCTACTCAGAGATGCAAGCTTACGGCCTCCACATACAACAGCTCAGCACAAAGTCAATCTCGAGCTCAAGAACTCCTGGCAACTCACAAGCTAGATAATGCGTGTTTGGAGATGCTGGAGTCACGATGGAGTATCACTCAGAAGACGTCTTGGAAGAGAAAGGGGCCTCCACCGATTACTGTATTCCGTAGAATGTACCAATGGTATTGATCTTATTGCCTTTCGTTGTTGACGATTCAGAAACTCATTGAGTCATAAGTGTATGTGGATACAATACAGCAGCCAGACAACAAGGAAAGAAGTCTCGAAAGACAGCCAAAACGGTTACATTTGCGGTGTCCTCAGCTGAGAGCTCAGAAACTATCTCGCCGACCAGTAGCTCTCAGTCAGAGCCGACTGCAGACTGGGAGCGTCATGCACCATATGATTACACGGGTTGTCTTGCACACTGTGACATTACCTTCACCAACGAAGACTCCCCAGTTGTTCTTCGTATTGTCGGATACCTTGAGCACAATGAGGAATGTCAACGCTCAGTATTGAAGCGAAGGCCAGCTATTCCACTTCACCCACATGTGATTGAAACCGCCTTGCGACAGCTTCGCCATGGTGCTGGGTATGTCATTCCTATGTAGCCCTTTCATAACAAATGTTATCCCAGACACTCATGGTACAATTTTGAATGCTAGAATAAACGCCATACAAAGCAAAAACATGTCGCTGTACCAGTCTCGTTCCTACAAAGATCAATTCATTGCCAATGGCGACAATGTAAAGCCAAACAACAACTACCGATTTCTCATTCTTCCTCGCGATTTTAGCCGACTACACCGCAGACACAACTTGGATGAGTATGGAATTGACGTCTCAATTCGTGCCGAGCTCAATGTCCATGCATGGCTGGATCCCTCCTCAGGCCACCACTTTCGCCCCTCCATCCACAACAAAGTATTCTCTTATACGCCTCGATTTTCACCGTCTGATCGCTTCATTATCTGTATCGCATCCCCCGAGATGAAGGATGCAGCTTGGACATATTGTCATAAAAAGCAGTTAGTTCTCGACGGAACCTTTGGCTTATGTTCCTCTCGTCTTTTGCTGTGGATTGCAATGGGAATCGACGCCAAAGGACAAGGCCTTCCGGTTGCGCTCTTCTTATTCTCAGCTCCCACTGGAACACAGGCTACTCATGCTGGCTACAACACCAAAATACTCACCAATCTCTTAAAAACTTGGAGGGATTGGATGGGGGAGCATAACGGAGAGAAATTCGAGCCTTACGTAGGCATGACTGATACTGACCTCAAAGAGCGAGGGGCTTTGGTTCTGGTATGGCCTAGTATCTTACTTCTTTTATGCAAGTTTCACGTTCGACAATGTTGGACCAATCGTCGTAAAAGCCTCCTTCCCCAATCCAAAGTCTCACACTGGAGGGCAACTCTAAAACAGCGAATATTTGTGTTGGAGGAAGCGTAAGTGTTCATTATACTCTACCATCATCCGTTCGAATTGGACGTAACAATGGACTGACACCCTGATAAATTCAATAGATTGCTTCACACCGTACAGCATAGTGATGCTCTTGCATTGCTTCAAGCTGAACAAAACGAGTGTGACAAGCTTAAGCGTTGCCAGGACCCAGAATCTCAAAGTGCAGCAGAAGCCGGATTTGCGTTCTTGAATTACATGTCTGCAACATGGATGCCATTGGAGATGTGGCGCAGCTGGTCACAGTTTGGCCGTGAGCGAGCTGCCAATCGTCTAGGTGTTCCTTTATCCAAGATTCTCACTACAACAAACCATCTGGAATCGTTCAATGGTGCACTCAAGCGCAAGTATATCCGCGAACTTCAACGCTCAGGATATCGCCTTCGCTTCGACGTTCTCATTTTCCATCTCACCAGTAGCATCCTTCCTCATATCTATGCACGACACCGTAGCTATGACGAATTCCTTGAGTGGAGGGATTCACGATTCCCCACTCTTCCTAACCCTCCCAACAAGTTGCATATGTCGCCCACAAGGCCTTCGCCTGGCGTGCTCAGTCACAGTGCCCAAGCAGCCAATACGTCACTCTCAAATCGTTATGAAGATCATCTGGTCTGGTTTGCTCAGGACAACACTCGCGATTTGCTTGCTCGTACAATCTACGAAACTGGAAAACTTCATCCCATCCCCAGTATCTTACCATTCGAGCTCTGGGCTTCATGCGATTCATCCACCGTCCCCTTATCGTCGGACTCACATGGAGCTATCTTGAAGAAAGTATACTGGGTCACTCTACATCCGTGTGGTGCAGGGACCTGTACCTGTGCTGATTGGCTGAAACATGCAGGGGCATGCAAACATCTTCGTGCGTTCCGGATCATGGTAGAGGAGTGGCTGAAATCAGGCCACCTGAAGTCGCAGTTTGTCTTTGCTACTACTAAGGTCGAGGCTGAGGCTATCCGTAGACGCAACAAGGCATGGTACGGTGATCAGTACAACCAGGCTATCACCCAGCCCAATCTATCCATCATACAAGCCGCTCAGCCAGCCGATCCTAGTATCAACAAGCCGATAACCTATGTCTCCGCTCACTCCGCCCAATCCTGTAAGGATCCAATTCTTCCTCCCCCTAGTAGCAAGTCTTACGACAACGAGACTGGATTACCCTCTCTTGCCATTGAGGCTGAACTAGAGGAGTATTCTGGGAACGACTTGGACACTGGCACCGCCGAAAATGAAGATACTGTTGTGTCGGATTCCATGCGAGAACGTTCCGGACCAGAGAGACCCCATTCAGATGACCTGCATATCATTTCGTCTGCAAGACGTCTGGACCAAGAACATGAAAACCTGGAAGCCCTGCGATTACAGATGCAGCAACGCGTCGAGCACGACATGCAATCCATCCTCCCTATTCTACACGGAATTGCAAATCATTTTCGACACCACGATTCTCGCATTACTCTCCAGCCGAGCGCTACAGTTGTGGAGTTCATGGACGTGACAAGTTCTCTAGACAGCATCTTACAACGCAGTGCACTGAAGTGTCCTATCCATTCTGGTATGCACCTCAAAGTACTGAACTCAATGTCGTATATGCTAATGATCTTACCATCAGTTCTAGCTCCAGAGACTCGACAGGCAGATCATGATGGAATGCCAGTAGTACTCAGCAAGCTACCTCTACCCCCCTCACCTGAGCGACCCCAGAAGCGAAAACGCTCATATGGAATATTGTGATATCAATAGAAAAATGTATTGAACAGAATTATGTAGCCACGTTCTAGTATGAAGCAACCATATTACTTGCATGATCTATCAGCTGCCCAAGCCAGAGCCCGCTTAACAAGGGTCCGGTCTGTGAAAAGGGTTACAACAACACGGCGACCAGACACAGGTAGTTCCGCACGGTGGGCAAGCCGACGTGAGGCTAAGCCAAAAACATCCCCTGGTCTTACACGATACTTGCATCTAAGTTGCGGAAGACAGATCAAGGACCCAGAGAACTCGCCAATGGGGATGACCCAAGCAAGGAGATTAGGATCGTCCATCCAGTCAAGATGGGTACGGTCACTACCCCCAACGCTCACCGCAGCACAAGTGAAAAGAGGGCCGAGATCAAGAGCAGGGCGTTCTCGGAATGCCTCTTGAATGTGGGGAAATGAGCGGATGTACTCAGTGACTCTGTGTATCGCATTGAAGTCAATAGATGAAAGCGAATTAAAAAGAGAAAGGAACATACAATTGCATTGTTGCAGCCATTTCAGGATACTGGGCTATAATCACATTCGTCAATTTCCCAAGGATGCGCTCTTTGAAGAAGACAAGAAATGCATCGATGGCTGCTCGGGTTGCGGGCGAAGCAGGTAGGGAGTCCTTTGTAATGTACGGAACATCTTGATAGTGCTGCCAGGTACCAAGATGCTGCACATCTGCGGCACCTGACTTGGGGCATTTGCGAGAGGGATCTATAGCACGAGACCGGCGACGTGTGATGGACAGGGTGGATAGAACGTTAGCGTGCAAACGCTCAGCCTCCCTGCGGATATTCATGGTGACGATTTGAGGGAGGCGAATGAATAAGTCCCTTGGTCCCTCCCCCGATCCATCCTCGGCATAGAACGGGTTTGGGACCCGGGCCCTTTGGCGGAGTTGATCAGCGGAAAGCTTGCTAGGGACGGTTATGTACTTCTTCGAGCGAAGGACTTGGTTCAAGGTCTTGCGGGAGGCCTTAATGTGCGTAAGTTCGTCTTGGAATTGAGGAGCATGTTGAACGGCTATTTCATTGTTCAATAATGCTGCCAGCAAGTAAGAATACACGAGAGTGCACCGGTGCTAGCTTGCCATTTCTCCTTTGCCTTCGCAGCATGGCCCTCCGCAACGCGTCGTGCGGCCCGTCTTGTGCGAGCCGCCTCAGACCGACAACGAACTTTGCGAGCCTTGAAACTACAAAGAGAGGATGGGGATCAGAGGCACGCCGAAGAACTTGACAATATGTGTAGGAATAAGCATACCTTGCATGTCCTTCGTTGACGCACTTTTGAGCTTTCTTCTCACATGCTTGCTTGGACCGGCTTGAAGCCTGAGTCTTTGCACTCTTTCGGCTAGGGGCAATGACAGTCAGGTGAGCGATCTAAAGCTGGCTATTAGAACGTTGAGACATACGAAGAAGCACGAGCCATCGTCGAGATTGAATGCAGTCGAAGCCAAAGGTTACGAGAGTAAGCCTTGCTACACGCTTCAGGGATGGTAGACAGCTGCCCAGTACCTGTACGAGCTCGACCGTTCCTGCAAGCTGGAGGCTGATTGCAAGTGAACACAACGCGCACCACGTAGCCAACGCTCCGATGCGCTCGGCAATCGCGCGGTCTCCGTTGGCCGTGTCGCGTCGCGTCGCGTTTGTTGAGCGCAGATTAGCGTGAGGCCGCCTCGGGGAACGATGATCTCGTACCTTCGCGCACATTCTGACAAGTGAACACATCGCGCGCCACGTAGCCAACGCTCCGATGCGCTCGGCAATCGCGCGGTCTCCGTTGGCCGTGTCGCGTCGCGTCGCATTTGTTGAGCGCAGATTAGCGTGAGGCCGCCTCGGGGAACGATGATCTCGTACCTTCGCGCACATTCTGACAAGTGAACACATCGCGCGCCACGTAGCCAACGCTCCGATGCGCTCGGCAATCGCGCGGTCTCCGTTGGCCGTGTCGCGTCGCGTCGCATTTGTTGAGCGCAGATTAGTGTGAGGCCGCCTCGGGGAACGATGATCTCGCGCCTTCGCGCACATTCTGCGTTCCTGCGCACGGACACCCCGGAATGATATATAATGTCCGACTGTATCCCTCACCGTCCTTGCCCCAGCTTCCTGCTGTGGGCCGCAGCTACTCTGAGGCTTGTCTAGAACGGCCGTGAAGCTGCTGCACTCACCGTGTGCACTAACATGCGATCTCACTTGACTATAATTGTGGCTTGTCTCGAGCGGCCGTATAGTCATGGTGTTTTGCACTTTCCAACTGACCATAGATGTGGCTTGTCTTGAACGGCCGTATGGTTGGGTTGCTTCCAAGTCCCCATTCTGGATTCCGCCGGCAGCAAATCACGGTAGGGAGGTCGGACTAAGGTCAACAGTAAAATATATTGTATTAAGAACTAAGCATACACATTTTTGATCCCTGATTCGTCAAGGCCGGCCGAACATTCCAATGGCTGGCAAATGAAAGGCTCATACCATTGGTGTTTGAGCTGTTGAGTGTACCATGGGTGAGAGAACAAGGATGGCACAAGGAAAAGGGGGGGCAGTGGAGGATTGATGAGAGCGAAGGGGTACAAGGTGGGCGCAGGGCGATGAGACCGCGAGACGAGGCGGATGAGTGGTGGAGAGGAGCCAAGCAACATCGATATCGAATCCCTTCCACCCGTTCTACGACGATAGGCTTGCTGTTACCGTTGGGCGCACCAGTAGCGTCCAGACCATTTGTTTGTATGGTCGGGTGATTCTGAAAGTACGACACGAGTTGCTCGGTGTGCAGAGGGGTCGCTACACGAAGATAGCACTGAGAGAGATCACATCAGTTACCTGTTAGTGCCGCGAATATTGTCGATACTCACGGTATCCATGCCCTTGTTGAAGTCGACATAGTTATTGGACGGGGACGCATTCCTAGGTGCGTAGCTTGAGTTCAACGGAAGTCGAATCATGTATAAGTCCGTACCATGTAAATTGTTTGACTTTCCCAGTCATGTCTACTGGAATTCCGAGTACGCTCGAGCACGGCCTGCCAGTCCTTCGTTCGGATTCGTATCCTCCAGCAGAACTATTCGTCGCAGGACCCTTGCCATACCATATCGTGCGCGAGAGGTTGAACATCAATAATCTGACGTCGAAGCCATCTTCAGCATGGGCACGCAAAGCATTTGCTACCATTGCTTCGGACGGGGTGACAGGTAAACTCGCAAAGGGCGACATTCGCAAGACGTATGAGAGGGGTATATCTATGTATCGGCTTGTCAAGTCCATATACCGCACCCACAACGACCAAGGGTAAACGGGACGTACATCCTTCTTCAGCGGTGTCTATCTTTCGACGCAGATCCGGGTCCGACCATAGTGCGTACTCGGACGACGATAATCTCGTCGAGCGTACTAGGTCCACGGTATCTGACCCTTGCGCTGTCGTTGAAGGTGCTTGGACGAGTATTCGGATTGGCGATGGCTGATAGTTTAGCTATGCCAGACTTCTGGGCGACTTTCCGGGGTATAAACGGGGTCATCTTGCGCTCTGCCAAGTGGGCCGTTCTCGTACTGCAACGTGCAAAATTACTGATAACGCAGTTTAATACAGGATTAAAAAATAAAATAATAAGATTACTGATACTAGACTTTTGGAACGAGCCGACATACCAGATATAGTATTCAAACATTCACAAGTAACCGGTGGGTGTGCACTGAACGTTCAACGTTGTATATTGGTTTACACAAGAAATACATTTCGGGCCCCAAGTACAACGGAATCAAGAGTACAGCAAGAAGATTGCAAAACATATAGAAAGCAAAGGAGACTGATTGCTCCACTACGTCGATCCGTTTTCTAACATACGTCAGTCCTCCTCCGGCTCCGGCGAAGACAGGCCATCCTGCACAAGGATGCCATTTCGCGACGTTCGGAACGAGCTTGAAGGGGATCTGGCCTGCTTGGGGGAGGAGGTGGAGGAGGAGGAGGAGGAGACGGAGGAGGAGTTCTGACTAAAACTCAACTTCCGAATTTTTTGGGGACGTTTCCCCAAGGCCTTGGAAGAGGTAGACTCCATGGAAGGGATGCTAGATTGAGGAGTAGGGTGGGGAGGGACGCTGTTTTGAGGAGTAGGGTGGGGAGGGACGCAATGATGATCTTTGAAATTGGTAAGAAGGTGAGCATGGTGACAGTTGCGACATCCTCCGAAGAGTCGTAAAACTCGAATAAAACTGACTCCCTGCCCACCCGGAGTGAGGAGCCTAAGAAGTATGTCAGTCTCTTCATCCTTGTCAGGTATCGGGAGGTCCTGAATGGATTCGAGGGAGAGTTGGTCGTCGTATTCCTCATCGAACATTTGCAGGAGGGGACGCAGACGGTAGAGGCTTTGAACCAAGCCTGGCCTAAGGGCTGGGAATGACATCCTTGAGTATCAGGCTGAGAGCAATAACTAAGATATTGAAATGAACATACTGGGTAATAGCTTGCCGGAAGACTCAGAAGACTTCTCTTCATCCCCTGGCAGATATTTATATGGCACTACCGGTGAAGTTAAAGGCTCCTCTACACCGCAACCTAGCAGACCATATTCAAGTCAGTAGTGTCATTAGCAGTTTTGAATCCGAGACATACTAAAATCATTGTCACTCCCGAGCGACCGTTCCCGCTTCAGGGAGGTTTTGAGCAAAGAGGGTGAAGGAAGGGTGATCTCCGACGGGGACGCAAATACGCGTTGGGTCAAGGGGGAGCGCCTCACAGGAGGACTGACTGCAGAACCTACGTGAAAGGCACATTAGAAAGAAAATGGCGGGAAAAGATTAGGGAGGCGTACCATTAGCATGAGGATACCTAGGAGGAAAGGTGTCAAGGCTATGGCTGTTGTTTTGAACATCCCAGAGCTTCGAGATGTTCACTGTCAAAGTACCAAAGTATAGTGAGTTGATGTACAACCGACGAATGCTATTGACGAAGCATACCAAAGTATAAACAGCCCGGTTTCTGCGGGGAGCTCGGGGAAGACGACCACTTCCAGAACGGACAGCCCAGACATACGTCCCCACAGTGCTCACTGCCAGAGCTCTGGGGAGTGAATATACATACGTTACGTGCTTCGCCGTGAACCAGCAAGCAGAAGCAGTAGATGTTAGAGAGCCAGAAATGAGAGCGGGAATACTCCTCGAGAGAATTGACAAGGATGCGAGAGCCATGGTTATCGGAGGGACTACGCAGATTCACTTTGAGTGACAAGAACGAAATCTGTACTGCAAAAAACAACTCACTAATGGACTTTGCTCAGCGCAGGGAAGGGCTCGTGAGAGTATGTAAGGAGGCAAGGGGAGGACTTCAACTCTTTTTTGAGGCGAGCGACGACGTCGCCAGCCTGAGCAGAGGGGGATGAGGCGGGAGGGAGGGACAAGGGTTCGTTGAAGACGTCAAAGTCAGAGCCTCCCCGTTGGGTAGTAGGCCAGGAAACACTGGGGGAGCGAGGGGGGCTAGGCATTGGGGGCAGAATACGAAGAGGGGAGGGGCGGTAACCGTCGAAACTGGGTTGTGTAAGTCTTGGGAAACACCTTTTATACCAGTGGCTCACCACTAGCTCACCTTCGACACCTCCCAAAGGAGAAACTCACTGAGCGTATTCGGAGCGATGTTGAACAATCAGACTTGGACGACGAATGTCCAAACTCACCCTCTCCATTCCCCGAGGAGTTCAGCAACCGCCAGATATACTCCTTCTGGATCATCCAGAAAATCCATGCAGGTTCGTAGAAGAAAGCACCTAGATTGACATGAATTAAAGCTGTACATTTTTTCTGGGGAGGTGTACAAACAAAGGCGCGATACGGGAATGGCGGGAATGGAGGGGGGCGCGCCGCCATGTCCAAAAGGGGAACACGTCGGGGGATTCGTGCTCGGATCAAAACGACGGGCGGAGGTTTCGAAGAGCTGTCGAAGAGCCTCAGGGAGCCGAGCACCACCTGTCGGGACCTTGGCACTTGCTGTCAACGTCTTCCGAAACGGGAGGGAAGCCGCCTGTCACGAGCCTGGGAAGCCCAGGCTAGCTACGTCATTCTTCGCGACGGCCAGCTAGCCAGCCAAGCCTAACCCCAATCGCTCGAGAGAATCAGATGTTCCTGGTCAGCTTGGTTCGCGGGACGAAGGCCTACAAGTGCTACATATCTTCAGTGCAACTTTCAAGACGTCTCACTCACCTGTCCGTAGATCCGTGACCCCGAGATCCTGCCCCAATCCGGAGGCAATATACGTTAAAACGTCAATTCCACTTCCTTCAAGTGTATTTCCATCTACGCACTCGAGGAGGTCATGTATCGTGCCCCGTGTTCGACTCCAGAGTTCCAGAGCTCCACGGGCCCGCTCTACCACGGATCGGATTAACGAATGTGTCTTCTTTACGAGGACTACTGCTAGAATTGGGAGTTTGGAGTTGCTTTTTGGGTTGTCACGCTTCCCAATTATGTTCGAGTATTCTAAAACCTCTCGGAATTTCTTGAACGCAGGCTAGAGGACGTCACGTCAATTTCGGATCCTGGGGAATCGTGCATCGTTCTACATAGGTGGGCCGCTCCCATAGATTCAGGCTGAAGTGGTGGTGATCTGAACGAAAGCAATCGATTCGACGGAATGACATACCACACTATAGTGAGTGACTTCCCGTAAGGATTTAGAACACGGTGGACCCCCCAAAGAAGGCAATGGTGGGGACCCCTGCACAGCCCAGCGTGACATTTTGAAACTCCGACGTCTCCTCCAGATGCTTAGCGCCCTTTCCAGATGGCTGAATCTGAACGTGGTTGCCTCCCCACGTTCAGATTGCTTGAAGCCTTCCAGACGGACTTTGGGCTCTTATACCCGCGTGTTAGCGCCAGTCCTCGTTCTTGCATGCCCATTTCAGGTATCCGACCAAGTCACGCGTCCGTTCTTCAAGCGCTTCTTGCAAGTTCCAAGCCGTTCTTGAGTTGTTCTAAATTCTAGAACTTTTCTAGGGTTCGTTGCTTACGGTTTCGTTCTAAATTCCCAGTCACAGCGCTTTCCCCTTCGCACAGCCCCAGAATTTGTTCTAAATCCTTACGGGAAGTCACTCAGTAGATCAATGGTACCGCAGTCACAGTGGCGGGTCCGCGAATATTACTCCACAACTTGAACGTCTCCAGGCTCCAGCTGCACGGTTCCGATCCCTCTTGTTCCACATGCATTGGAGTCTCTAGAAAGCCGACATCTGCTTTGAACACCGGAATCAGGCCTCCAATCGTTCAAGGGAAAAGACGAAAGTTTGTAGTGGTACTGGGAAGAGTCGATTTTGGTTCCGCTTCCGGTGAGTTTGTGTTTGCGCCGGTCCCGATCAACATAATCGATCGAGCACGAGTACACAAAGGTCACCTCGGTCCACGTTCGAATTCAAGTTCTGACTAACACCACTACAGCTGCGCTTTTGGCGACTCTCGTCCGGTCACTTCTTCCTCTAGATATTATTGACAGGTGCAGACCACCTGTGCAATGTTGCATGCAAGTGGATATCGATCACCATGCAAATTCGCCGCAAGAACGCAGAAACACTTTGATCCCCGTAACTACACTAGTATTTGCTTCCGCTGCATGGCATGGAACATGTAAACTCTACATGCAATTCAAGTTGCCGGAGGTTCCGCTATGTACATGCCCGGGCCAGGGGTGCGTTGAATTCAAGAAGAAGGTCTAAGTTGCCGGTGTTCAAGCACTTAGCATGCGGTTCCGCCTTCTCGAATTTCTCGAAGTCGAAGGGACGGTCGTAGTTTGCAGGGATCAGTTATATTGCTGCTCCGTTCCATGATGCTTATGCTTGTGGAGTATGGTTGGGCTATTATAGCCCGGCATTCAAGATCCAAGCATCGGTAGCAGGAGTTGACACAAGGAGTCAATCGTTGAAGGAGACGATAACCCAAGTTGCCAGTGAACTCCGCCGGTCAATTGATGTGACTTGAAGGCAACTCACCGAAACGTGCAAGTCCCCACAACCGGGAGCTGGCACCTTGTTGTTTGTGGACGGTTCCGCCTATCTCTGGTACCGAACGAACGAGAACTTGTGTTGATGCTCCGTGACCAGGGCAGCCGAGCGGAAACAACAGGTGCGCAGTGCGCACACAGAAGTACTCAGGACACCGTGTCCCTGGTCGTGTTGGTGTCGTCATGTTCCTTTGAATGCCGGCGGTCTCAGGGCTTCCACCAGGACTGCAGGGACGAGCAGACGGCGCGGCTCCGTTTGCCAGTGGTTTCGATCGGAGTACTTTGGTACGCGATGGGTTCCAAGTCACCGACTCACCGCCGCCGGCAGTGGGACCATCCAGAGCTTTTTCTAAATTGTGTCACGCGGATCTTTGACCTGGGTTCATACTGATAGCTACTCGTACAGCTGTAGCCCTTAGGTCTCGTTTCCGAGTCTGGACCATACAGCCCATTGGTGAAGTGCTCTTGTACTCTTTCTTCTTGCGCGAATCCCGTGCTGATCGTTTCGTTCAGCTTTGTAGTCAGGAAGCTTCAACGTACGTCACCGGTTAACTGTTTCAATTCTCGAACGTCGACTCTGCCTTCCTCACTAATCAGTAACTACAACCCGGCCGCACAGAGCACCTACTTAAACTTCAGGTGTCACTGTGTAGACACAGCAACTCCGAGAAGTTCGTCCGAAGGCTGAGACTCACGGCACATCCGACCATGACCGTTCTAATTCATTACGAGCACCGAGGTCCGTGTCTAACATGCTTCACTGTCAAGAGTGCAAAGTTTAATATAACAAGAGAGATCCGAACTCACGTTTCAAATCCCAAGCTACAAACTTCGAGGCCTTCCTGATTCACTCAATCGTCCCGCGAGCATAAAGAGCTCATGAAACGGACAACGGTTATAACGTTACCTTCTAGCCCATCGATATCACACCCAATTGCCGCAGCGAAAACCTCAGAAGACGAGGCTATGTCCTGTTCCTACCCACTGTATCTCAGTAACCCGCTTCTTACCGACCGTCGTACACAGCCCTAACCGTCAAATGAAATCTCGAATCTCGAATCTTGATGCCTATAAACATTCGAATCATAAGCGAGGTCGGGGGTGGAGGGAGCGTACGGGGGTGATGTCCCCGGTCACGGTCATACTCGTATGTACTTTGGTCGGTGGTGGCTTCGATTGTTACGCTTTGATCTGTTATCCTTTGACCGGGTGGGTGATGTCCCCCGTCAGAGTATGGTTACTGATCGAATGTCATAGTCAGTCAGTCTCACCGTCACCGTTTTTCGTCTTCAACTCGCATATGTTAGTGGGTTAGTAACCCAAGATCCAACTTCCCAGACACAGCCTTTGTAACCCGGGGTCGAGAATACCGCCGCCGGAGAACCATGGAACATGGAAGCTTGATACATGATCATCCATAGCCTCGACTCGGAAAAGTCTATGCTCGGAGTGTTTGAGAGAACGTCGAGTGCTGGTGATTTTGATTGGTAGGTGACATCTTCTATCACTGCGTATCCGAACTGAAGAAGTTCAAGGAACGGATCATCTCCTTCGTCGACATCATCGTAAGTACATCGCGCAGAGTCACTGACACGGCAATAGGCATTGCTGAATCGAACTGTACACCCAAACCACTGGCAATATAGAACCCCCGCCTGCTCACTTCTCCATTCCCGCCTTACGACCCCTCCCTATCTAGAAATTCTTCTTCGGCGCATCAACCGCTCGAACATTGGTCGTCGACGTACCCGCTCCAAGCGTACTTTCGTCTGAGGCCTGAGGACTCGAGGAGGTCATCTATCGTACCCGTTAAGTAGTACCCCGGCGTGCCCAACTCACGGCTCAAGACTCTGGCACGGGCGCGCTCAGCCACCACGGATCGAATCGACGACTAGTTTCTTGTTTACCACCGTGACTGCTAAACTTGTCACCTTTCGGAACTTCTTCAATCTACCCAGGATCCCGGAGAAATCGTGCACCGTTCTAAATCGATATACCGTTCCCAAGGATGATGATTCCAAGCTAAGGTAAAGTCAATCCGAACGTTCACACTAAACGATTCAACGGAATGACGTACCGCACTAACACTACTTAGTAGATCAACGAATACTAAGTAGCCCATAAGTAATGGCTACAGCTGCACAGACGGATCCGATCCCTCTTGTACTCTGATCTCTAGAAAGCCGAAAGTTGCTTTGAACACCGGAAGCGCACTGGGACTCGGAATAGTTTGATAAAGACGAGGCATTCAGGTTTGGTTCCGCTCCCGGTGACTTTGTGTGCCATGCGCCGGCCCCGATCAATATAATCGATCGAGAACGACTACGCATTGACAAAGGTCACCTCGGTCCACGTTCGGATTCAGGTTCTAACTCGTAACTGTTAGCGGCGCATCCGACGACTCCTGTCCGGCCGGCGACTTGTGACTCGAGCTCTCTCTCAATTCCCTTGAAGCCAAGGGGACCGTAACGTCGATCATCATAGGACCGCCGGTGATCGTTCCGTTCAGCTTTGACTCTTGTAGACAGGTCCAGGAAGTTTAACTCGTATGTCAGTTCGCGACACCAGTTCACCGCTTACCGCTTACCGTTCTCACAGGTCAAAACCGTCAATTAGTACCAACTCGCGATCGGCCACTCAACCTGAGTGACATGCAGGGCTTTTGAATTGTGTCATGCGGATTTGCGACTCGAGTTCATAGGGATAGCGACAGCTGTACGTTATCAATGATCGGTGAAGTCACGATGCTCTTGTACTGTTTTCTTCTTGCGTCAACCGCGTACTGATTGTCCCTTTCAGATTTGTAGTCAGGAAGCTTCAACGGACGTCACCGGGCACCAGCTCTGCCTTCCATCTCACCTATCAGGGAATAGGACTCGAGGGCTCAGAGGACTTACTCAAACTTGTGGTGTCACTGTGTGGGCACAGCAACTCCGAGAAGTTCCCTCGAATGCTGAGAGCACGTCCGACCATGAACGTTCTAATTAATTACGAGCACCGAGGTCCGCTTCGAACATGCCTGACTGTGAGAGTTCAACGTTTAATACAACAAGAGCGATCCGAACTCACATTTGAACTACCAGTCCTTCCTGATTCACTCAGTCGTCCCGCGAGCATAAAGAGCTTTTGAAATGGACAACGGTCGCAACGTCACTTCTATCACCCCTCACTTCCGCAGCCAAGACCGAACGAAGACCTGACTGGCACTGACAGAAGTAAGACGAGGCTATGTCCTCTCCTACCCACCCGTCTCAAGTCCGTCCTCAGGCTCGCTTCTTACGACCGTCGTACACCGGGAGACTCTTACACAGCTCAAACCGTCAAAAGAAATCTCGTATCTCGTATCTCGAATCTTGATGCCTGATGCCTAAACATTCGAATCCTAAGCGAGGTCGGGGGTGGAGGAAGCGGCGTACGGAGGTGATGTCCCCGATCCTACTCGTATGTATTGCGGTGGGTTTGCTACGCTTGAAGTTTGATGATTTTGCACTGAACTTGAAGAAGCCCTGGAGATCGAGCTCGAGGAGTCACCGGCGTTCGAGTCACCTGTGCGTTAGCTTCAAGCTGTATCGACTTAGAAGAGAACAGAACAGAAGTAAAGAACGTACACATTGAGTACTCTACAGTATTGATATATTTGATCGTTGCTCGCACCTTGCAACTTATCAGGCAATGTGAACCTCCGGTGAGTACTAGTGCGCATGCTCGCCTGTCTTGACTCTTCGAACCCTCAGATCTCAGAGTCAGATGAGCCGTCGACTCATCACTAGTACTGTGATCATGATCATTTCGCACAGTGCACCTGCCTTGTCGTGGTTCCTAACTACCTTGTACTCTACTGCATCCCCAGCTGTATCATGATGCCAGTGATACATACCGGCCTCTTCCTTCGAATATTCGGAGCCTTGCGAATTCGAATCGGACCTCGTCGTATTATCATCATGAATATTCGCAACACCTCACGTCATCCACGTCGGCGGAACAAAAGCTCAAGAAGAAGGATTGAGAACGGGTACGGTACCTGGTAGTGGGAGATTACATCTCTCGCGCTCGCCGGTGTGAGAGGCTGAGAGCTGCAAGTCGTCTTCAAGAATGCTTGATGCTTGATGCAGATGGACGGGACGGAGAAGACCGAACTTGAGTTGATCATGAGAGGCAAAGGCCGTCGGTCATACGTAGAGTGGGAGAACGCCATATAGCCGAGAAAGTTGTACTGTATCGCCCGACGTCATCCCTATCGACTGCTTCTACTGATCATGAGAAGACTGAAGTGTGTAGCTAGTAGAGTCTAGGCGTTCGTGTACCAGACGTAGACATGTGGGAATTCGAATGAGGAGGTGACACGAACGTGAAGATACGAATGCGCCTTGTGAGTGGGGGATCTAGAATCCACACAGACGATAAGCAATGATAGCGGAGAGATATTCAGAGAATGAAAGAAATTGGATACATGTGGAACCCGACACAATCCCGTGGTACATACATACTAATTCGTACAAGTATTCTATTATATATGCGGAGAACTCGAGAAGCAAAACAGAACGGTATCAGTAACATGATGGAACAGGACAGGAAGAACATCAATGCAGCGTGCGTTACTCGGAGTCCTCTTCGACCTGGGCCACCTTCTTCCGCGCAGCTACATGGAGACAAGCAGCGTCAGAATGATGAATGGAGGAGAGGAGACGAGGGACGTACATCGCCGAGTGACCCGCTTCTTGGCCTGGGCCTTCTTCCCCTGGACCCTCTTCTCAAACGCCTGATCCTCCTCGCCCTGTCGTCTATGCTCCTCCAGGATCTTCACATCGAAATCGCAATCAGAAACCCAAGTAATGCAGAGCACAATGACCACTCACCGCCTCAAACTCATTCAACTCCGCATCAGGTTTATTAGACGACTTGTTCTGTCTCGCCTTTGTCAATATCTCCTGGAACCGCGCAAACACCGCCTCCTCATGTAACTTGTCCCGATAATACTGCAACCCATCGACGAGTTTCTTGACGGAGCGTTCAGACTTGAAGGGGAGGAGGGAGAGACAGAAGGCGATGTCGCGCCATTGGCGAGGGTCTTCGGAGAGCCTGAATCGCTGACAGAGCTTCTCGACGATCGTCTCTGCTTGCTTCTCCTACAGACAGGGAACACATCAGTGATGACAGGTTGCAGGCGGGCCGGGGCGGACGGTACCTTTTCGATAAAGGTGAAGATGTACTTCATCGTGCTCTGGAAGACTTCCTCCTCCACCGCATGCGCGCCAACAGACAAATGGCTGATCACTGCAAAATGGGAATCAGCCAATGGAAAAAGACGTCAAAGGAAGACGACGGACCGTCCGGAAGGTTGTTATATATCGCGTTCTCCTTCGTGGCGAGTTCCGAAAAGAACAACTTGGCAAGGTCCGTGATCCGCTCGTCCTCGTGCTCGAGACATTTGGCCATCTCCCCAAGCTGGCCCTTGACCTTGATCATCCCGTTCAAGATCAAATGCGTGAGCACCATCAGCGTGTTCTTCTTCACCGTCAGGTCGCTGTCCGACAGGCCCTTGTACAGCTCGTTGCTGTTCTCGTCGATGATGCTGCTGAACGACACCGCGACGTCCCCGAGCGCGATCACCGTGTTGCTACGGATGCTTGCGTCTTTGGATGTTTCGAGGATCTTGAACAGCAGTCGGTGGTGTTGGTCGCAGAACTGGGAGCTCACGCATAGGAACTTGCTGAACGCCAGCGTCGCGGCAGCACGCAATGTCCGGTTCTAACGCGCGAGTTCAATGAATTTAATCATATAAAATGAGCAAAACACTGACCTTGAACTTGTGTGGGCTACCGCATATATGGACGATCATAGGTCCGAACATGGCCAGGAGCGACTCGGGCCCATACAACAACTCCGTCTCCCGAATCGCAGCGATCCGTTCCCCAATCTCGTCCTCCGCATTCCCAGCGACCTGGTCGAGCTCTTCAGCATCTTTCGACGCTCGTGTAGGTGTGCTCCGTCCCGCTGCGAGTTTCTCAGCTGCGTGATAATGAGTTGATTAGTTGATGAGGTAGGTATATTTGGAGGAAGTTGATTGAGTGGAGACGCACCTTGTTCCCGCTCGTGTTTCTGTCGTTTCCATTCACGCTCGACGAGTTCGAGGTAGACGATATGCTTGATAGCCACATGCCCAACGACAAACAGCAACTGACTCAACTCGAACGCGTCGCCCACGTCTTTCTGCTCCGCATCGTCCGGCGTCGCAGCACTCCGATCAGCACTAACATCATCACTCCTCGGTTCCTCATCTTCCTCCATCGCGTCTTCATCTTTCTCCTTCTCCCCGTCTTTCACCTTTGCACCAGTGGCACCACCAGCCGCAGAAGAAGCACCCCTCCTACCAAACGCCCTCCTCATCAACCCCCTCACCACCGCCTCACACACCAAATCCGGTCTCTGCGCCAACGCATAAATCGTATTAATCGCTTGCTCCGCCATCCCAAACCATTCCTTGGACCTACAAGGATGTTCGATCGTTTCACAAAGTCGTCGGAAGATGGGGTTGTCGATGGATAGGCGGAGGGTCGTGGAGAGGAGGGATCCTTTGATTTTTTTGATGGAGCCGTTTAGACGTTGCAGGGCGACGCAGGTGTATCGCGCTAGGGTTAGGTCCGCCTGCGCGAGTGTGAGATTAATGATTTTGTGCGATGGATGCGACGTACCTTCCCTAAGTTACCTAACCCGATCTTGACGAGTACGTCTACTTTTTCTGCGACGACCGATCGACGGGCGAGTGCGAGCATACCTAGGATGATCACTGCTCCTCGTCTTTGCATTCGGGGGAGGGGTCGTTCGGAGCCTGTGAGCGAAAAACGTTTCAGAGAAATACGTTAGAGAAATAGTAAGGAAGGTAAGATGAGATGGAAACGGAGACGTACTGTATACTTGCCAAAGCTTGGCGACGACGTCTGGATGAACTTGGTTATCGTCCATCATGATCCGCATCATCTCTTCTAGACTCGTCAATTCTGCCAGGGTCGCGTTGTATGTTTGCCTTTGAACGAACAATCAACACTCCACATTCAATACCCAAAATTACAAAAAACAAAGGAAAGTGAAGTACGCACTCGATCATGTTCTTCGCGATCCTATTCACCTGTTGTTTAGGCTCCATATCCGGTATAGGGTCGAAGTAGAGGCTACGGTAACATTCGAGGAGGCGGGACCGGACCCCCTTGAGTTCTTTCCCGTCTTCGGACGTTGAGGAGTTGTCTTTGTGCCAGATGAGATGTAGCATTTTTCGGATACCCGCCTGCAAATACATAGAGTCCATTAGCATCCACAAAAAATGCCAAAACCCAAACGCCAAATGAGTAATGGGGAAACCCCTACCTCAGCACCATCAAACGCATACTCATAAGCAACCCTAAAAAACTCAATAGCCTCCAACACCTCCGCCTTATTCGTCGACGCCAACAACTTCTGCACCACCTCCATCCCTCCCTCCACCTGTCTCACAAAGTTGAGCGCTTCGGCGTAGTAGCGTTTGCGAAGTTTGAGGTGCAGGTATTCGTTGCTTTGTAAAGTGGCGAGGGCGGCTTGTTCGTTGGCCAGGGCTTGGATGTCGATTTCGGATTTGCGCGGTTTTTTCTGCTTTTTGGTGGGTTTGGGTGAGGTTGCGTTACCTGCGTCTTCGCCTTCGCCGTCGACTTCCATGTCGTCTCCGGAGCGAGGTTTTCTGCGAATAGAAGAGGTGTTAGTATTTCGTTAAATTAGAGCGTTCACCGCTTACCCTTTCTTCCGAGGCGTCGCGTCCCCATCTTCTCCTTCCTCGCCTTCCTCCTCGTCTTTATCCTCCTCCTCATCCCCCGCCTTACTCTCATTCTCCCCCTCCTCATCCTCCTCACCTTCCTCCCTCTCAACCGCCTTCCCAACCGTTCCCCCCAACTTCTCCAACTCCTCCGAAACCTCCCTATACCTCGCCTCCCACTCTCTCAAACTCAGCAGCCCACCATGCATAAGCCCATACGGATGGGTCACAATCAACCTAACCAACAACCCAACCGCACCCTTCCTAACCCCACTCGCCTTATCCTCCAACGAATCCACCGCCGCCCTCGTTATCGCCAGTCGTTGTTTAGGGAACTTGACGGGCAAGTCACATAGTTTGGAGAGGACGGAAAAGACTTTGGTGCGGACGTAGGAGGAGAGGTCGAGTGTGCGTTCGAGGAGGAGGTCGTACAGACCTGTTATTTGACGTTGGGTTTGGTGTTGGAGGTCTGTGTTGGATATGTCGGACGATTGGGCGAGTTCGCGGATGAGGTTCCCGATCACTTCGACCAGCGCCATTCGCATTGGGTATGACTGTAGGATGTTCGCGGTCAGTAATAAACTATGGAGTGAAAGGAAAGCACGCGCACCTCGGAATCAAGATGAGAGAGTAACAGCGATATCTGCTTCAACACCGCTCGAGGCGCAAGTTCCGCCAACCTAACCAGAAACCTCGAGAACGCCCTAGGACCCTTCGAATCCTGAGCACTAAAACTCTTCCCCGCAATCTCCCTCAAAATCTCATCGCCCAACTGGGGATGATCAAACTCCTTCGCGAGGACCGTCAGACATTCAGCCATAGGTTCCGAGAGGTGTTCGTAGTATTGCAGGGATTGCATGATGGTGATTTGGGCGGCGAGGGTGTGGCCGTGGTGTTTGACGGCGAGACAGATGACTTTGTATACTCCTAGACGGATGGGTTGTTGTTTCATGTATTGCTCCGATTCGGTGATGTGGTATGCGGGTCGTGTAATGCAGCTGCCAGATGATCAGCAGAAATTCTCCAAGCAAGGATAAATGGAGACCCTCACTTAATGAACGTATCCCTATCAGCCGTAGTCGTCCATATCCTCTGGGTCTTCAACCGCAGAACCCTACTAATCACCGCCAAAGTCCCCGGTATCTGGTCCTCCCACGTCCACCCCCTAGACACAGCACTCTTCCCCGCAGCCACCTTCCCACCTCTCCCTTTCCTCCCTTTCTGCGGCGGCGGTGGCGGCGCCACAACCTCTTCCTCCCCAGAATCCTTAACCTTCTCAGCAGCACTCACGAACCACTGCAACAAGAACGCAAACATCTCCAACGGAGTCTTATGCGCTCCAAAAGTCTGAGGATCTTCATACTCCATATCACGTACCGTCGCGTCCACTTGGGCTTGGAACGCTGAGGAGATGGAGTCTAGGATCTTACTCATCGTAGAGCCCGGGAGGGACTCGGCGTGTTTGAGGAGAGAGCGGTAGGTGTCGAAGATGCTTGGGTCTGTGATGTTGTCGCTGGATTCGGCGAGGGCTTCGACGGCGCGTTCGAGCAAGGAGGAGATGGCGCGGTCGGATAGGGAGGAGACGTCGTGTTCGTTCGGGATCTCGTAGGTTAAGATGTCCTGCAGAGATTGCAGTTCTTCTTGAAGCTCGAAGTTCATCGTGGTTATATAATGATTAAGGTAATGGTAATGGTAATGGTGATGGTGATGGTTATGAGGTTGGGTGTGTAGGGGTAACGACCTCGGAGGTCATGGACGTCTCCCTTTGTCGAACTGAACAAAGTTCGATCGTGTGTTCGGAGTCGCGACGCGTCGAGCACGTGCGGGTGTGTGCCCGCATTTGGTAGGTCTCCTCGTTCACAGACGCTCTCCATCCTTTCCTCTCTTTCACCGTTTCACGATCACCTCCGGCTTGCTTGGATTGTCTTTTGGGTCGTAATGAAACTGGAGCCTGCTTAGGATTGATTCTAAGTTCTTAAGGATGCAGGCCATGCGACCACGTCACCCTCGCTTGTCAACTCCGAGTCGGGCGTAAGTAGAATGCAGAATGCAGAGGGTTCGGTTTACATTGTTCACATCATGTTGTGTCGAGTTGACAGTGCCATCGCTAATCTCCGCCAAGTATGCAGCTGAACTGTCTAGGATATGTTCTTTTTGCCTCTCAATTCTCCACCATCGGATATCCAGGCTGTAGTACTGAACGCTACTGCTGACCGGTAAGCTGTGGAAACTTGCAAACAACGTAGGAGACAAGAGCACAGATTCTGACTACTTTCAACGCTAGCCATTCACTATTCCACGTGTAACTCGGAAATAGCATGTAGGTAAGTCATCTAACTTGCCTCACTTCCCGACTCTCAAACAGATCCTCGCGCGCCATATGCTGCCATACGCCACAAAAACCCGAAAACCATCCTTGTGATGTAAACTCTTATGAACAGCTGGGAAATAGCAGTAAGCTGAGAGGTTGTTGCTGACCCCGGGACTTGACCAAAAAGTCACAAAATCAGTCAAATGATGAATCCCGGGAGCATGTGATTCGTCCTCGCCCCTCCATGTAGGCTCTCAACCTCATGATAGTATGTACATCGACCCCGCGACGTGCATTTCACTGATTTTTGAATCAGTTGATAGGTCGCAGATTCGCTCATGCTGTTGGGTAATCTTCAGATCTCGGTAACCACACTCTGGCATCCTGTGGCGTAACGGAAGCTCTACACCGAACCCGTATACACCCGTCTGTCCACATGCACCTCCTCCCAGGGCTTGCAAGTTTACCATATGCAATATGTATTTTGATATTTGCAACAATGTGCTGCGCTCTGGTATAGTTGCCAACCTTTTGTGGGTATCTCTAGCTTCTCTGACATATTATCTCAGGTATTTGCTGTGGCCAACGAACCCGTGCGTGACCGTAGACTATGAATGCGAATCGTGACACTAGGCCTGCAAGACGCGACCTTGCGCTACCCAGGCCACGAGGAGATCCTAGAACCCTCCCAAGTCTGCGGATTCGGGGAGAACAAGTACACACACTTTATAACAGGATCCAGATTCCTTCACTGGGCATCCGTTTGTACAGGAGTCTACGTCAGTCTGTGCTGACTTTCTCAGAAGCTATGATTCGGAAAGGTACACATGTTCACACCATTCACGCTTGGTTCAGGTTCACACAGATGTATGGGTTCGATTGCGACATTTGGATTATTACTTACAACTTCACCGGCAAACGCGGTAGATCTCCTTTCATGCTGACTCGAACAACGGCATTGGCTGTAAAGATAGGTAGGAAATTGACCCGCTGTTGACTCGGATAGCATACGGAAACCGTTCGGTTGGAGCTGTTTTGACCGTGATAGAACCATCGTGATCTTTCATGGGCTTGTGTCAGGCTGCAACGACTCCCAGACGGAGAAGTATGCAACCTGATCCATATGCATGAGAAGTATCATGGACTTCCCTCAATCGTGATTCATGCTGATCATCATTGCACGCTGCGACGTCTGGCAGATCATCAAGGAAGCCATGGACATCTAGAGCGTACCCGTAACGTTTGCTGGTAATTGTCTTGGTGACCAACCGCCCATAGCCAACGTACGAGCCAAACTTGGGCAAATTGCGAGTAAATCAGGATTCCCGAATATGTCGGTATACCGCGGCAACATCCTTCTATAATGACGAAAACTGTTACGACTCACTATCTTCCAACTCTGAAAGACTACTTGATTCCTCATCCTCCTCCTCAACAGTCTTACGCTTCTCCCTCGCCATCGTTTTCTTCGCCTTTCCTTTCCCATCCCCGACTTTACCCCCTGTCCGATCCGTCTCCTTCTCCTTCTGTTTCCCACCCTTTGCATTCTTCTTCGAACTCGCCTCACGCACCACCTTTCGAATCTCCTGCGTCCAGGCATCAAGCTCACCCTGACTCGCATCCGGATTACTCGATAACCTATTCAGAACTTCCACCTCTTTCTTCCATACTTCCATTCCGTCTAAGAGTCCAGAGCCCGGAGCGTCGTAGGCTGGAGTCTCAAGTATGAGTGGAATATTCTTCGTCCGAGGGTCCGTTACGATGTGTGAGAAGGTCGAGAGGGATAGTTCTCCACTTCGAAGGGCACTCCTGGTCAGCGTACCAATTCGAGTTGATGTCGAGAGTCTAGGGTACTCACAGTCCGATATTCTCGTGTCGGTCCTTCTTGCTACCTAGTCCACCTTTCGAATCGTTCAGGTGCATCCCGCGTAGATACTTCAGACCGATTTCACGGTCAAATTCTTCTACTGTGGAGAATCGTTAGATGATCACAGTGCGTGAGTCACTGTAGCTCGCTCCTCACATAGTTTACTGTGGTGTACACAATCGTTTGTTAGCACAGTCGTCGACGAGAAAGGGCTGAACACGTACTTCCAACCTTCCTTCGTACGGATGTCGTAGCCCTTTCGAGGGATTAGAAAAAACTATTGCAATTAGCAAAATTTAACGTACCGCTGCATAGGAATGACCTTGAAGTCGCCAAGCGTCATGAGAACACGTCAAGAAGCGTACAACGTAACTCACATGTATCAACACAAACACCGACCCTGCTCTTGTCATCCACCTGCTTGATGATGCCTCCTATTTCTGAAAAAGTGGAACCAATAACGTTTCCCGAGCCTGCCTGCAACACAAAAATCAACGAATAAACTTTCGAACGTAAAGAGGGCCTACCATATTCTCGAGAACGATTACAACGCTCTTGGTGGCTTTGTGTGCCTTATTGATACACTCTGCGATGAGGCTCAGGCATTCCTCCGTAGATATCTGACCGACAGTCGAGCCGGGACTGTGAGAGTCAATAGGAAACGGCGAAGAGCTTCGCGAGGGGCAACATACTGGAAGTTGTAAAGTCGCAGACCAAGCTGCTCGCACCGTTGTAGGTCATCTAGGAAACACTCGTATGACTTATTCCTTTTCTCTCTATACCGGGATTCGGTTCCTTTAAGTATACTCGGAGATTACCCCAAAGAGAAGAACGTACACATCGGGGTTACCAAGGTTTACGAGGTAACTTCCATGAGGAACTATATGTTCCGGGGAGTAGTCGTATTCCTTCAATCGAAACTTAAACGACTCGACCGAATCCGGTTTCAAATCAGGTGAACTCCATTTCCGCTGGGACTTCAGGAACAGAGCGAAAGCGTTAGCTCTGTACTAGTAGGAATCGTCAAGAATCACTCGAAAGTCTGAAAAGTCGGGACACCATACCCTATTGACGCAGCATTGACGATTGTGTTCTCGACTCCACCAGATGCCGAAACGTGAGGGCCTATTTTCCAATCGTTTTGCACTCGAGATGCGAAGTCTTTCAAGGAGAAATCGGCGTGTTTAGGTTTACGTTGTCTCTTCTTGCGCTGTTTTGCCTCGTCATCTTCTGCGAAGTCTGCGTCTTCACGGTCATCATTAGAAATTGCGACCTTGGTGCGTTTCCTAGGTCGCTCGCTGGTCCCATTTGTCGCGTCCGTAGACAAGGCCCTGCTTGCTCTACCGACTGTACGAGAGGTAGTCGCTATACTAAACTCGCTCGCATGTGTTATAGCTGTAGGTGCTGTTGAGGAAATGCGAACACTCCGACGTGTTGCGACGGTAGCAACTCGTACGCCACTGCTGGCCCGGGATTTCGACATTACGAATGGGTTGCCACGAATACAGTAAGAACGCGCGACAGTGCGGTGCATGAATCTGCTACAGAAAAAAGCTCAATATTCTGAATAACGCAAGGAGCTATCTACTCACATGTTGTTTTCGCACCTCGCCGACGAAGAAGTACTTGATAGAAAGAGCGAACCAAGGTTTGCAAGAATTGAACTTGGGTTGCCTTTTTTGATGTCGCACGGAAACTGCCGAGGTAATTCCCTGGATCTCAAGAGATCTCAAGGAACAACCGTTCTATGTATTCGCCGTCCTCCATGCAGGTAAGTACGGTATCCCATCTCTGCGAACTGAATGGTATGGACTGGTCATGACAACAGTATCGTATCTATGAGCTCTTTGTTCTTCGAATGGAATACAACATGCAGGCAAACAGCGAACACGCCGCCGAATGCGGCGTCCGATAGTGTAACAATAAATTGTATAGGACCTGTTTGAACCCTGGCAACGTAGAGGAGAGGACAACGATTCTTTATTCGCGCGTTGTTTTTGTTCAGGTATTTATTGCGTTATTCTGATCTCACTCCTCAAGCTATCCCATCCAACGTTGGACCGGCGTCGTCCACTCATACACTCGGGCTCGCACAGGAGAACAGGGCCATTTAATCTGCAAGTAGGATCTTCCAGTATTTCCATTTATTGAATCCCTATCACTAACTCAATCCTAGAATCACGCTCAATATCAAGCTGTGTGCTCGCTCGCTACTGCCACTGTTAGTGTCCATTCACAATAAGCAGCGATCCGGAATGCAGAGATATAAAGGCGGGATTGATCCTAGCGTGGCCACACTTTTTGACGCCACCATTCCCATGTCCCAGCTGAAGTCTCATCAGCTTGTCGGTCTCGAAGGTTACTTCCTTCGACCTATAGAAGAGCCTCCGCTCCACGACGGTTGTTACGAGTGTCACGATGGCCACGTGCGATACTTGTCCCGTGCTCCCGACGAGGTCAAGGACAGGACGTTTGTTCGAACCACATCGACACAACTTTGTTTGCAGGACATGTCGTTGAACCCACACTGGACAGACAACATCTGCGACATCACGATCGAAGGTAACTTACACCTCGTCATAAATCCATGGACGATAATTCCACTCCTCCTGAAATTCACAAGATTGGAGGCATTCAACATTCTCAGGTGCGAAATACGGGACACATCTGGCAAACAATACCTTGGCCCGCGGACACACGATGAACCATTTCGCAGCCGAGTCCACGTGCTCACCCTTCACGACGTCAAGATCGAGGGGAATTTGATGCTTCCCTTGCTTCAGTGGGCATGCCCAAATGAGCTGCACTTGCAAAACGTATTCCGGATGGATGTAGATGGGTTTGATCTGATTCGGACGGTATTGGCGCAGTCCGCCGGGTTCAGTCACCCAGACTTCCACCTTGGATGTCAAAACCTCATCCTTGACCAGATGGAACACTCGCTTCCGCTTGTCAACGAGATCATCAATTACTACCCGCCAACTCATCTTGTCCTTCACGTTCGTTGTCTCGGGAATGCAGTGCAATTCATCAAGGAGACGGCACATTGTTTGACTGAGCTACACCTTTATTTGAACGAGACTTCTGCGTATAGTAGGTAGCCTTTTACTCAATCTGCATCTACAACAACTGACCATGCCGATACGATCACAGAAGACATAATCACTTCCTGTCCGCGGCTCACTTCCCTTTACATAACACTCCCCTATCATCCTCGGACGGGAGAGTTGTGGTTGTCAAACATCCCCCACATCATCTCCAAACTTAGTCCTCAGTGTCTTACGAGTCTATTCTTTGACATACACGTCTACCACGTGGGCATTCAGGCTGCAGTACCCATCCCACGAATTCCTTGGAATGCAACTCGGTTTCTCACCGGCCTAGCGTCGCTACTACGATCTACCAATCTAGAGAATATCCAGTTCAAAATGACCCTTGTTGGAGACGGACACACGGGAAGGGAGCAGACTATGCCGAGTCAGCTATGGAGCAAAGAAGGCTGGAATGGTTCGCGCATGGATCCCATGTACAACCGGCCTGCTAGTCATCGGGTCTTGCCCAATAACGACATAGAATGGGAAGACAGTGCCAGCGACTCGGACACAGCGGATGATGAAGAAGAGGTCGTGGAAGAAGATAGTGATGATAGCGGCATGGATGATGAGGATGTAGGATTGAACCCGGGGAACATAGAGATAGATGAGAAGGAGGGGGTAGATATCTGGCGTGAGTATGCTGAAGCGCATGAAGATGAAGAGCGCGCGATGCAATTACAAGATCCCCTACCAGACCATGAAAAACTGCAGTACAAGATGGATGGGAAGCTGGCAGAGCAGTTGAAGAGTAAGATTTTGAAGGATTTGGATGACATCTCTGTGTGGTTCAAGTTGGGGGTGGAGGTGACGATGGAGCTGCCTGAGCATGTCAAATGCAGATGGAGTCTGAGGCAGCGAGCTCAAGCTGCATCTTCAAACTTGCGTTGGCACTGACTTATTTAAATATTCGTGTACAGTTTATTGATTGAAGCATGTATTCTCTTCCTCAACATGAATGAATCGCTCCGTTTACCCAACGGCCGGAAACCTTCATTGACATATAGTACATCTGTTCTGTTGCGCTTTTTTGTTCAAGGTTCCGACACGGCCAAATGCGACGAGAAGGCTCGCGCCTGAATGTTATACAACTTTGCATACTCTCCCTCTTTCTTCACGAGCTCGTCGTGCTTTCCGATCTCAACCAGCTCGCCATCCTTCATACACCTACAATCCAACAAGGGACCTATGAGCATTTCACAACCACTGAACCGAAAATCAACTCACAGGATCAAATCCGCGAACTTTGTCAGATGGCCAAACCGATGCGTAACAAATACCATGGTCTTCTCGCCCTTTTTCTCGCGTAACCTCTCAAACAGCTCGAATTCTCCCTCGGGATCCATGGCTGAGCTTGGCTCGTCGACGATAACAAAGTGCATTCTGTTGGAGAGTATTCGCATGAATATCCGCGATGCGACCAGACGTTGCTTTTCGCCACCTGTAAGCACAATATTATACAGGGTAAGTGAGATCACGATGGACGCAAGCATATGAAGGAAGAGACAACAGACCTGAGAATCCTCTCACTTTCTCCACACTATCGTAGACATCCTTGAGAGGTCCGCTTGGTATGGGGTACTGACTGGAGTATGCGGTATGAGGTGAAGAGACAGGTTGAGCCCAGCCATCACCATCCACCTTCTCCACGAACTCCTTCGCTCCGCCAAGGGACGCCGCTTCAATCACCTTATCTCGAAGACTTCCAGTGCCGGACCTTTTCTCAATGCGTCCCTGTCCGTCAGTCGCCTCAGACGAATACGAAGAACTGCGTTTGAGATGCAAGAGACCCTCCGGATCCCCGATCGCCACATTTTCCTCCACACTCAACGGCAACAATGCATGTTCCTGACTCAAAACTGCTGTACTCCTCCTCAAATCGCCCACCTTATACTCCTCCACTCTCACATCATCGATCAAGATCTCACCGCTCGTAGGTCTGTATAGTTGCGCCAGGAGCTTAACCAGAGAGGATTTCCCGGATCCGTTGGTACCGACGATGACGACGAGGGAGGATGCGGGGATGGTGAATGATATGTTGCGGAGCGCGGGTTTCGGGGAGGGTTTCTGGGATTTGGAGGGATACTGGAATGTTACGTCGCTGTATAGTAATAACGCGAGGCTGCATGTTAGTTCTCGGCGAGCAATACGTTATGCAACGATGTCGGGCGTACCGTAATTCAATCTTCATTCCACGAGAGTTAGGTTCAGGCCGCGAACGTACAAGGATTTCCTGCATCTCTTGCCCCCCTCTGATCCCCTCGTTCACACCTTCATTTGGCTGCGAAGCACCAAGAATCGCTCCGGGATAGTTTCGTTCCCCATCCTTGACCACATTCGTGATCTTAATTCCCTCATAAACCGACTTGATATGCGTCAAATTCGCATTCCAATCGTTCTTCACACTCGCAATACGTTCAAACGTATATCGGAGGGAGCTAGCCATTTGGTGTAGGATACCGAGGGATGCAAGGGAGAAGGACTTAGATGAGAGAAGACATGTGAATATGAAGTAGAGCTGATTCGATGAGCGTTAAGACAATAGACTGCAAAGTAAGGTGATGGGAGACGTACGAGAGGTAGTTCTTGTAAGAAGGAGAGGATGAGTCCGGGGACCGGCGTCGGCTGAACGTGGTACAATGTCGTGGCAAAGTCATCTGAAGTTTCGCCGAGCTTCTCTTGTGCTGAGGCGTACTCTAGAATTCAATGGAGGCATCAGACTCGCAAATTCTGAATACGAAAGCCAATACCGCATTACTCACCGTGACGAATATACTCCTCCATAGCACCGCTGACAATGTCTTGCTTGTACTTTGGGTCTGTCACCAATTTATATAGCGACTTGGCCCTCAAAAAATGCGGATTTACAGCGTGAAATGCAAATGCCGCTAACAAATCACACTCGTCATCAACTCACTGACCGTCAGCGAGCCAAAGAGAATCGATGACTTACGAAAATCCCACAACCTTCTCCCACTCAATTGCCAATATACCGGCTTTGCCAGGCAAACCACACCAAGCATGAGTCCACTCTGAAGGTCCTTGCTAAGTCCGGCAATGAGCATGATCTGCGAGAAGGTCGACAGTATGGCATCCCATATGCAGAAGAGGTGCTGAAAGGCTGTCCAGCAGTGCAGAGGGTAAAATTCACGTTGACTGCTATTAACTGAGAGGACACGGGACATGGGATGAGTTAGCAGAACACGTTTTGGAGGACATACCGGCTTACCTGAGGAAGTGGCGTAGTCAACATGTAGATGATCTGAAAGACGGGCGGGTCAGAGACGGATTTATTTGCGTGAGATGGCAGCAAGAGATAGTTACTTTGCAATGCCATCCGCTCATAGTGGGATTTGATGCGGGCGCGGATTCTTGAATTATACGACTCTCTGAAGAGCAATCACTTTTAGTATTTAGACGTTATTAGAGACACATGGGCGGCGTACTTCGACCACGATGCAAACGCGGTGAGCGCCGCGAAAAGAACGTCGGCAATAAGCCAGAAGATGATCTTCGGCCTGTCAAGGTTCCCAGACATTAAACCTTGTTCCAGCTACGAACAACGTCGAGTTCAATCACCGAACAACATGAGTGAAGATACCTCACGTACTGCTGTGAGCAAATTGTTCGAGAGCCAAAGCATACCCGCATCTTGCATTCCGGACGAGAAAGTCGACAAAGTATAGATCGCGAACAGTTTGAATCCGAGGACGCCGTACACATCTTTAATGAAGGTGGTGAGTATTGCAAGAGACTCCTTCGTGGACTTCGTCAGGTTCTCCAAGTAGGCGGAGGCAGAGTGGATGGCATGCCCTCGATCGATGATAATCCTCCACACTCCTATGTATTCGGTGCGAAGGGAGGGATGGAGCGTGTCGTCGCATGTCTTCACGTCCACATCGGCAGCAGAAGAGCTCAAAGGTTTTCCCATGTTGAGCGAAAGCAACTGAGGAGGATGGAGAGAATGGTGTGGCGGAAATCCCTCTCACTCTAAATATACGCGTGCGCGAGCGTGTATACCAGGACACATGTCAGGGTAGGCACTGGCTGTGTTGTTTAGTGACTCGGGCATCAGAATACGGACCCTGCACAAGGAAAATTACGGACAAGGACAGCTGCCTTGATTAGGATGGTGTGTTGGACGCCGCTGTGCATATCCTTTGAGGCTGCGGTTGATTTTCCCGAGCGTTAGAGATCTAGTAAAAGTTTAGCATTGCGCGCGGTTCTGTGCTGTACATGAGGCATACGTATTTCGTTATAGTAGAAGGCTTCTTCCGAATTCCAAGGTTTTGGTCCACGGTCCAGAACAAATAGTATGCTACACTGCAGTACAGTACCACTCCAGATTGTGAGGTCACTGACAGAACATGGATTTAGATCTTAGAGACGGTTGAAAGTCGTTAGCAGGAGGAAGTACAGTATTATTGCGCACAGCATGCGCATATGCGGCAGCGTGCCAAGTCCGAGGGGTCCTGCGCAAATGCTGTCAGTGTTCCGAGTCATTGGTCGAATCCAGGGCTATGCATAGATCTCCAAGAGATTTGGAAGACTCATTTTGTGTTCACTATTAGAGACACCAACAATACAACTTGAACTTGGGTGTGCCGTGTTCTTTGACAGCCAGTGCACACATATGTGACATATCCCGACGACTGAGACATTCTCGCAATCCCGGCCGTGCTGACTCTACATCGCCGCACTGCTACCACGTTCATAAATCTGTGTTACACACAGAATTATTCAAAGTAATAGCAAACAAAGGGCATTACCCACCTAGTATAAATCTCGTGCAATGACCCACTTAACATGCAAGATCCCCCTTCTCTGCAGACCATGATAAACACTTGCAACACGTTGTCTCATCACCTCCTCATCTAATTCCCCCTCAAATGCAAACACAACTCTCTTTAATGGTCCACCTTCCCTCAAAATGCCTCGTGTCTCTTGGAAGAGTCGATCAATATCTGCATGATCTGGATGATCGACCATGTCAGGAAGCTGTGTGCGCGGTTGGAGGGTAATGGTGTGAATGTGGGGGGAGGTTATGGACGACAGGACAGCGGACACCAGGTGAAAGGACCCATATCCAAATCGAATAAGAAGTGTTTGTAGGTTCGGCATGTCTTGCAACGTAAGTTGCTGTCTAATACCTATCAGAACAATCACGAATCATCATGCGACAGTCAGCGCGGCGAGTGAGGATCTGACGTACGTTCACCGAATCCGGGATTCTTTACAGTGCCAAGACTGTGTCTGAATGAAATTTCCAGATGCTCCAACCTAGGAGCTGTCGCACGAAACAGTATTCCAACAACAGGCACAGACCACACACCCACTGCAATATCAAGTTTCCTCAAAGTCAACCTCGTATTTGTGCCCAAGAGCCATGGCACAAATGCAGTGGCCTCACCAAAAGGGTGTTTCAGAAACGTGACGGAGTGGATACGGAGACTTTTGAGAGAAAGGTCATGAAGAAATAAGGATTGGACGGGTGCGTGTTCTTCATTGCCTAAGCCTCTGCTCATAGTATCTTCCAATTCAACGCATTCTAGAGCAGGGAAGGCGCATAGCACGGCACATATCTCTGGCACAGATATACTCGACCACTTGAATGTGAGACTTGTTACTGTCCGCGCTGCTGATAGCATTATCAGCAGATGCAGATCGTCCACAGACCAACCCCAAGACATCTGCTCAAAAGTAATCCACTTCAAATGGACAAAGCGGCCGAGCAAAGGGAAGAATGTGCGACAATCGTAGCTAAGGCAGACCTCTTGAAGATAATCATAGATGATAGGCGAGTGTTCGAGGATAGAACAGAAGCCTGTGATATGGATCGGATCCGATATGTAGACTTTGCGAAAGAGGTATCGACGTGCGAGAGCGAGCCATAGTCTGGATACGAGTGCACTGGCACGCAGGGGGGTAGGATCATCGGCCAGGTATGACAGGATTCGGTCGATGGTTTCTGGGGGTAAGTCGGGTGTACGAGAGGGCTGTGACATGAGGAGATCCAAATTGTTCAAATGTGAATGTCGTGGGATGGATGAATCCACGGATATCAAATGTAGCGATGTCGAGGGATTGAACTGAGAGCAAATACAAGAAAACCTTAAAGGATAGAGACGTCGTCCGTCTCCAGGCTTTAGATGGTGAGTAATGCCAAATGTTGATACCTTGACGGAGACCATGTCCAAGCAGCCAGAGTGACAGCCTCTAAAATGAGATGGTTGAAGCGTTGTCGTTGAATAACAGAAGAAACCCTCTTTGCCGATGCTGCCTTCGTTCAATTCCAGCAACTCCGACTCCTCAGCGGTCGGAGTTCGAATGTTTCCACGACGGCTGGAGACGGCTGGGCACGAGCCGAGCTTTTTGCTTGAATGTCACTAGTACAAGTGACGCTATGTAAGTACTAGTACTGTCAGGATCTCAGATGATATTTTCCTCGCATTCCCCGGGGCGTTGCACAGTGCACTGACTTCATGCACCTGCCTATATTTCCAAACACTTTTCCAAGGTACGCCTAACTTTTGTGGTACTTACAGTGTACTGGTACAATTTCGAAGGTGAGTCGTTTCGTGTGCGAGGCTCGAGCCCGGGCCTTAGCGATCGCCGCGGTTGTCACGGCATGCGCGACACTTCAATATTCAATGTGTCCTCACCTTCGAAACACGGCGTCCGCATCACTCTGCCAACCTCGATAGCGAACACATTCTAACCTTTGCCTATCTCTATGTCGTTCCCGCCGAACGGTTGGAAAGTCACAGATTTCGGAGGTACGGCCGGCTTTGCACTTTGTCTGCTAAACTTAGCTGGGTCGCGTTCACGGCACGACATAGAAGGTGGCCTGTGTCTAGTATCTATTTGGTTTTGGCTTGGGGAGAAGGCTAATACTATTCTCTTGGGATGCTGGACTTGGTTGGTTCGCGTTAACGGCTTCAAGTTAGAGTCACGGACACGACATGATGGTAGAGAAAAATCACGTGATGAGGGTTTTCTTGAAAAGCGGAAGCTGGAGCCCAGTTGGAGCAACTTTGGGTAAGTCTCGTTAACGTTGGCATACCAGCAGGAAGATGACCGCAAGCAGTTGAGCAGAATATGGTTATTTGCTCCAAATACCGTTGCCAGTTCCATGCTGCCTCCGCGTCGGTCGACTCGGTTTGTTCACACCAACTCCTCCACGGCATTTGGTGTCAATTCCTCCACCATACGGGGGAGAAATATCAATATCCCAACGGTTTGGAGCTATACAGCACCCTTGGCGGCTGTCCACGACTCCCCTTCAGGTACGGAGGAGCGGTCCCACATCCCGACGGAGGATTCACCACTTCTGACCACCATATACTGAATCCCGCATTGAGGTCGTGGATAATGCATAGCGACCCTCGGTCTCCAAACCGGCTCAGAAATAACACTTGCTCCAAAGCCGCCATCTGCTTTTTCCTGAGCGTATGAACTGCCGACGCGGTTGAGGCGGGGAAGAGTGCAGGACGCTCCTCCGTCTCCGAAGTGCTGCGGTGTGCACCCGGAACACGCTCGTCATTCACCGTTCGTCGCGTCGACGTCAACTCTGCAGTCTCAAGCTATAAGAAGGGACGTTGGACTATCGAAATCTCCATCAAACGAACTCAACACATCTAGCCACCTTTACCGCCGCACATCAAGTCTTTTCCACTATCTCGATATCCAAGATGCACAGTTTCTTCACCACAATTGTCTTGTGTGCGGCCCTCTGTGGCTCTCAACTCGCCCTCGCTGCACCCACAGCATCGTCAGACATGGCTCATTACCATCACGATGACCACCATTCGCATCCCATCCTCTTCGTCCGTGCCATGGACTTCGGTGATGTCCTCACTGGAGACTCCGGAGACGTGAATGGCGGAGACGTTGTCAATGATGGAGATTCCGTCGACAATGCAGGAGAAGGATCCAGTACGTCTCAATGGATATATGTCATGTCGCGCTGATCTTTAGGTCTTGCCTTTGCAGACTTCGCCGGTCTCGGTGGAACTACATCTACTGGCACTGCCGTCGCCGGTGACGGTACCAGCGCAGGAGCCTCATCCGGTAGCGCAGGTAGTGCTAACGGAGGCTCTGTCTTCAACGAAGGTGGAGATATCACCAACGCCGCTGGAGCTAGTGCGTATTCGACCACTGCCTCGCACCCTGCAATGACTCTAACGTGTGTGCTTTTCCCAGACGTCGCTGGTGATGGCGGAACATCGACCAGCGGTGACGCTTTCGGTGGAAATGCATCGTCCGCTGACGATGAGGAAGGTACCGGTACTACTGGTACCACGACTGGCACTGGAACGAGCACCGGTACTACCACTGGAACGAGCACGGGAACCACCACCGGTACCAACACCGGTACCACGACTGGCACTACAGGTACAACCGGCACTTCAGGCACGACCGGTACGACTGGAACCACCGGCACGACTGGAACCACCGGTACAACGGGAACCACCACCAACGGGTCTGGATGATTATAGATTACTCTGAGGGCGAACTTAGGACAAACATAATTGAAATGAATTCAATAACTGTATAATATTGCCTACTACTATAATGTCCACTAATGTACCATATCGAAGCTCCTCCGCCAATTGTACCATATTGCTTCATATAACTTGCGTTTGCGAGCGATCCTGCAAACAGCTGAGCATGAATGGTTTCACGACCGCAACGTCGACACGAACTTGCTGCGATTTCCGAGTCGGGGGGTATGTAGTTAGCTGGTGGACGACATTGTAAAAGCACACGCCCTCGTCAACTTATCATACAACAATCCGCATACAGTATCTCTTCCGCATCTTCGTTAAACAAATCTAAATAGCTAAAGGGAAGTCGCCGGTCCGTCTCTCAAGCAGTCTCCTGAGGCCTCACAACGAGCTTCTTTCCGCTGACCTGATTGTTTCTCAACCTCTCCCATCCGATCGGTACGCCATTCAACCCTCCTGGAATATACTCCGCGGGATTAGGCTACAAACGCTGATATCAATACCAGAACCGTAGTGATCAAGAAGGAGGCTGCGTTGACAATATACCTTAATAGCACCAGTCTTCAGCCATTCCGGTAAATGGACCTGAAGCAGTTCCATCCCGAGTTTATCGAAGGGAGGCAAATGGAACCAGAAATAGGTTAAGACAATCTTTTTGTTATCTGCCTTGGCTTTCTCGCTGTCCAGCACGGATGGGTGGACGAGCACGAGAGTTCCTCCCGGTGCGAGCAACTCGTAGCCCTGTTTCTGGGTCTCAGGTATACCGAATGCATCGTAGACTACCTGGAATCCCTCGGGGACGATTGCGCGAATCTCAGAGATGAGTTGAGCATGGGGCAGGGTGCGGTCAATGACATGAGTAGCTCCGAGTGATTTAAGGAGAGCCGTATTATGCAGAGAAGCCGTGGTGATGATAGGAGAGAACCCAGCGAGACGAGCGACTTGAATCGCTGTTATTGGGGGTTCAAGTCAGCGTTCCTTGCGAATTACGGAAAGAGGTTTCGTGCGAAGCTCACCATACTGCCCGACAGAGCTCGCGCCTGAAAGAATGAGGACGGGTTTATTCTTGTATTTATCTTTCCCTGCCTCTTTCCAGAATGGCACGAGTTCTGCGCCGCCTCTGCCAGGGGGAATGTCAGGCGCATCGCCTGAGAAGAACCCTACGACGGCAGTAGCAAGATTGGCCAGGATTGTGGATGCTTCGTCGAAACCAAGGCTATCTGGGATCTGTTTGTGCACATTGCAGCATATATTTAGGAGGAGATTGTGGGCATGAGACTTACCTTTACAGTAATATTTTCATGAGAAACGACATATTGTTGGAATCCGCCATATCTAGAGGTGAAGGGGAACTCGACGAAGGCCGGGAAAATTCTGTGGAAGGAATACTCAGTCAACTTGAACTGCTTCATCACTATCCGATGATATCTCGGAATCTTGGACATACACTCTATCTCCAACTGCGAGATTGCTAACGCCTGCTCCCAGCTGAACGACGACACCAGCAGCATCAAACCCAAGGATTGCGGGAAATTCGACAAATGGGGGGCCAAAGACTTTGGCCTTCTCATCGCCGGGGTTAAGGCTCGCTGCCTCAACGCGTACGAGCACTTCGTTGGGCCCAGGAGAACGGACGTCTATGGTCTGTACGACAGGAGGAGCATCTGGAGCGGTAACAAGGAGGGCTTTCTGTTGTTTAGGAACGGTCATTGTCTGTTGAAGTCAGTGAATATGCAGGAGTATGGCGCGTACTTCGCTCCTTTTTATATGAGATGCAAGCAGAGCTTACTTTGTGTTTTCTAACACGATGACGAATCCTCGCGGAGAAATAGTGGGTCGACTGCTTGCGCAAGTGGTGTGCCGCTCTGGGCCAAGTAGAGTTGTATACATGATTAGGCCGCGTAAGCAACGACATTTGAAGGCAACAACTTACAAGGAAATAGTGGGAGAATGCTTTCCATCAGGTACATAATGCCATAATTCGTCATCGTCGGGGCCCGATCAACTTCATATTGGGCTGTGATACTTCCTTGCATTGTTGTTATATCGAAGCGTCCGGAGTGTCCAGGACGGAATGCTATAGAAATCCCCAACAAGTTTAAAATGCTTCGAAGCTCCAACCGACCCAGATGCTGCTATGCGACAGGACGCACACTGCGCAGGGCTACAGGCAACGATACGTAGGATATGTCTGCAGCGGACCCTCAATGAACATCCGTCGAGAGGAAGTCACCCGTAATACTAGTACTACCACTAGAGCTTTGTAAGCCCGAAAAAATCGGGATTTGCGCGGAAAATACACCTGGCATCAGCGGATGAGCGGCGACAAGGTGGTTTGAATAACTTGCAACTCAAGCTGCAACTCACAATTAGACTGAGATCATGGGCATTTGAAAACCATATTCGGACTCGGAGTGACTAGAGACTCCTTGTAAACCCCGTCTTGTGCTCGCGTCACGATGTACGCCGATGATATATAGTATGCAGCAGCACGCGCTATTAAACGCGATTAACGATTGTGAAGGTTAACGAGATACACACCCTAGAAAACGATTGGACGCATAGCCACGAACGGTTGTCAGTACCGCGAGGAAAGTTGCTTCGTGAAGTGGAATTACTTACTGTAGTGTTAACATTCCACATACTTAGATGTGCTGAGCATGAGATTGAGGCTCGAGAGTAGCGAGACTGACTTCAGATTGAACGGTAGTCACTGGAGAACGTCATTTATCTTTGTCATCGAGTATGTCGTCGGACAACCTGCTCCCTATAAATGCTTTTTACTTAAATCCCTGTACAACACTCCGAAGAGTGAAAACCACTGAGTACTGAGTAAGCGCTTTTGACAATGCTCGGTACCGAGGCACATCACCTCGTTATTACATTGTCATTAGAAGAGCAATTCAGTCCTTTTGAAGGCTCGAATGGCTGGTAGCTGACAGAGCTACTCAATGCATGCAAGGCATAAAAGATGGGTTCAGCTTCAACAAGTAAACCCATTCTTCCAACAATGACGATTCCTAAACAACAGAAAGCTCTCGTAGCTCCTGCCCAGTACGCTGCTCCGGTCATACAAATCATTGACGTACGCTCTCCTGGGACCAACGAAGTACTCGTTCGCGTCGAGGCAGCGAGCATCAGCCCTGCAGACGAGGTCGTTAAAGACTTTGGTCCTCCATGGTATGAGTACCCCGCTGTGCTCGGATTCGACGCTGCCGGGGTTGTAGTTGAGCTCGGGGAAGGGGTCATAGATCTCACAGTTGGAGACAGAGTGTATGTTAGACACCATGGCATTTCAATATGCGTACAAAACAATGCTCACCTTCACTTGCAGAATCTTCCAACCGTATCTCAAATTCCCGCTCACCTTGGAGTCTGGCGGATACAAGCAATATGCTATCGCACCAGCGGATATAGTAGTAAAGGTCAGCTCACTTTGTTTGTCTTATTGTATTCATAAAATCGCTTACTAGCGTCATGTCTGGAAGATCCCAGATAACCTGCATTTCGACGAAGCTTCTACTATCCTCGTCAACCTTGCAACTGCCACCGTAGGGCTCTTCGGGGACGCTGCACCTGATTTCGCAGGTAAAGGAAGAAGTGGCGCACGACTCGCCCCGTTCTGGAAAGAAGAGGGTAAAGACAAGTGTAAAAACCAGCCGATCCTCATCCTTTCTGGAGCCAGCTCTGTTGGTCAATACGGTTAGTGCGACGTAGTATTGCAAAACATCAAAGGTGCTTATGCATACACCTTGCCAGCAATCCAACTAGCCCGTCTCGCCGGATTCAATCCTATCATTGCCACCGCCTCCCTTCATAATACTGAGCTACTCAAATCACTCGGAGCGACACACGTAGTCGACCGTTCTCTCCCCCAAGCTCAACTCGTCTCCGAGATTCTCAACACCGTCCCCAAACGATTCCAGGTCATCTACGACGCATTTGGTATACCCGAGACACAGATGCTGGGGTACGAACTCCTTGCTCAAGGGGGTACTCTCGTTGTTGTCCGTCCGCCTGTGTTGGATAAGAAGAAAGCACAGGAAGATAACAAGCATGTTGTTCTCACGTACTTTTAGTTGCATCTTCCGCCATTCGACGAGCTTGGGAAGGAACTTCTCCAAGTCCATATACCGGAGTGGCTGAAGACCGGCGCTATCAAGGTGTGCATGTTGAACATCCGTAGTATCATTCTTGTACTGACTCAAATGGCGGTTGTAGCCTAATCATGCGGAGTACATCCCAGGAGGCCTGAATGGCGTACCGGTTGGTTGGGAGTGGTTGAGAAACAACCAAGTTAGCGGCAAAAAGCTTGTGGTGCGACCCCAAGAGACTGCTTAAGGCGTGTTGAATCTTTGGAGGCAATAGGCGTTAGCCGGCAGCAATGATTCACGACTCACCCATTTAACTTGTGTTTGATCATTTGGAATATTCAATGTTGAGCTTCTACAAGAGGAGTCCAAAAGCAGACGCAGCACGAAATGATCTCGAAGTGGTTGATAACGAGTCGCCACAGTCCCATTAGTTTCCGATACCCTGTCAGAAATAATACAAGTCCGCAAGAAGAAATAGGTGTCTATGCTGGTGAGATATTCGAGCTCCAGCATTTCCGCTGGTAATCCAAAATGATAGGCAAAAAGTCCCAAAAGGTGAACTCGGGCCAATAGGTATTCGAAAATTGCAACTGGGTATTCTCGCAAGCCTATTACTATCAGAAACAACGGTACTCGAAAGCAGAATGACATTGCTACTGACCTGCCAAACGAGATAGTCACTTAGACGTTTGACGCCGCTTGTCCGGACGAGGATGTCCAAGGGAGGGCTTCCTGCGAGGGAAGTCATGAGGTGTTCGTCGATGTCGCGTTCCGTTATACTATATTAAGGCTCTAGTTCGTTGATAAGTATTGACATAAAGTGAGGTGCTTACGGCTCGTCAGAATCCTCCTCGAGACGCTCTTCAACAGTCATTCGGACGGCAGTAGCCATTTCGTCTTGTGAAGCATACGGCATGCACAGGTTTAGAATGGCCCTACAGACAAAGCTTCATGAGGTAGAGTGCATCCCATAGAGAATATGGTTGAACCTGTCGTGTTTGCATGTCAGCTCTTCGGCGCGTTGCGCGGCCGCTTGGATGCGCTCAGGAAATAGAGCCTTGTTCCCGACAACGTTCAGCCGGACGCCATACTGCTGCAGCAACTCTCTATAAATTTCAGCATAGAAATGAAGGGGGACTAGTCAAAAACATACCCGTGTTGACAGAGCTCGTTTAACTTCGCCTCTAACAAGTCAAGCAGATCCTTGACCTCGGTGGGAGACCGCTTGAAATTATCGATGGCTAACGCGTACACCGACACACAACGGACATTTAGCTGCATGCACACTGCCAGGATCTATTGCGTGTCAATTTCCCCTCAGCCACCAGCAACCACAACGGTCGAGGAAAGCAAGCATACCCGCCGCAACGCCACATACCCTTCAGCATGGCCATACTTCACCTCCTTCTGGTTCCGTCGCGCGTACCGTCGATTTCCGTCCATAATGAAGGCAACATGTTGCGGGATTGGTCCCGCAGACAATATCTGGAGTAGCACGGATTGTGCTTTGGCAGTAATTGACCGTTGGACCCAGCCAACGGTGGTCGAGAAGAGGTCAGACAACATACCGTGGGAATATCTTCCCCACAGTATTGAACGTCCAAAATCACGTTTTGACTTGTTTTGTCAAATCTCAATGTATCGTCTCTGCTAACCCGCGATCTCATTTGCTTAAATAGGCCTTCGCGAAGCTAGAGAGAACGTTCGAACCCCCATCTGTCACACCATGCCTCCTCAAAAGCGAAAGCTCGCTGATATCCCCATCCTCGACATCGACGATCCGTCAACTTGGGCTCCTCCTTCGAATCCGCGAACGAGCCAGGCCAGTACTACTTCGTGCCACCCAGACCATGTTCCAAGTCAGCCCGAAGCATCTTCCTCGAATCACCATACTGTCTACGATGCGGGTTCATCGTCTACTATAAACCCTGTTCCGGACTACATGGCCCCTCCACCCGCGAAACGAAGTAGGAAGAAGAATCCCGATGCCCCCGCTGCTGAGAAACGCGGTGCGATTACGAGGAAGAAATGCCCCAAGAATATTCAGGAACGTGCGGATAGGGTGTTCAGTCAACGGTACGTGCGTCGTCAGATCCTTGCGGATGTGCGTTACGAATGTTGGTTGGGTCTCGTCTCGCAGTATGTTTATGGTCAACCGCTCGAGAAACGGAGACGAGTTACGAGAGGAGTTCGACGTCCTCGGGACGACTGGTAATGTACGTATATATGCTTTTCACTAGTTTGCGTCGGGCTTCAATCTTGAACACATCGGTAGGTCTACACAGTCGTCATTGACAAGTTCCCATCCTGCACCTGTAAGTTTAACCACAAGGGTGTCTCGACCCTTTTGTACATAGTGTTGACGTAAGTATCTTGTTAGGCCCTGACGCAATGAGAGGCAACCATTGCAAGCATATCGTACGTACTTAGCGTATTCATTCGTTCGCGTTACTTATGACGTTCTGCACATCGTAGCTATTCATCTTCTTGAAAGGTAAGACTACACGTACCTTGCGCACACCTCATCATCTAACCCGCTACAGTTCTCCAAGTTCCCGAAGAATCTCACTGTTGGTTTCAAAAGTCAGTACGCTACTCTCCCGTTCTCGTTTCAAACTCCTACAGCAAGAGCTAACCCCTAACCCCAAACTAGGGCCCTCCTTACGAGCGAACTTCAGGAAATATTCGCAAACGCGCCTCCATCCCCCGAAAACGTCGTGAATGCTCGTGTGCGCGAAGCTTATGCCCGTATGACTGGCAAAGGCGCCTCCTCTTCACAAGAAGATTTACAAGGAGGGAAGAAACGGATCCCGGAGAAGGACGACGATTGTCCGATTTGCTATGAAGGGATGTTTGGCGTTGCTGAGACTACGTTGGCGTTTTGTGAGAGCTGTGGGAATGCATTGCATAAGGAGTGTTTCCAGCAATGTGCGTTGTCTCCTCAGATGTCTTGCCCCCCTCGCATTCGTTTTCTCTCTATTTTTTGGACAACCACTGACTTCGATACTTTCGTTCTGTTCTTCAGGGGCTCGAGCAAGTAAAGGAAGCGCTAACTGCGTATACTGCCGCGCTCCTTGGACAGCCGTGGGTCCCGCTCGCCCAGGCGGAAATCACTCCACTTCGCAGGAGGGATACCTGAACCTCGCGAACGTCGCGGGCTTAAGTCCTGTGCGGGATTCAAGTTCATGTAAGTGATTCTCAATCTTCACTACATTATGATCAGGCGGGTACTGAGATTTTGGTCATATTTGCAGATTATCACGGACCGAGGAGGGGTCGGCGTATTTGGGAACAGCTTTACGACCTCGAATATTAGTGACTTTGGTTTTCAAAGATTTATTTCGAACTTGACTCGTGATTCCATTCGGGTTTGTTCTAGAGTAACATACGGTATGGTCTTCTTGCATATATTCATTCCAATAGCGTAGTACCATTTTGTTTATTCTTGGCTCTCGAGGATGTGGGAAATGATCAGGATTTTTCAATTACATGTTGTACTAACACGGCTGCAGACCGTGGCCAGGTGCAGGTGAGTCCGAGTCCACGTTACCATGTCCTAATCAAGTCCCAGGATAACCTTTTTCGGACAGAAGCATCCATATCGGGACCAGCTTCACGTTCAGGGACCAATTCGCCTCAGCTCATTCACAACGACTACCGCCACGTAGCAAGTGCAATTCCTTCGTTGTCTTGGGACCTCGTATCGACAGGTGTATAAATGACGTCTGTTATCACCCTCAGGATCGTCTCTCTCGGCCAGAAGCGACAGCATCGAGTAAGGATATTTTCAATGCCCTTACATCACCATTTAGGTAGTGTCTTCGGTCAATCTGCTTTCCCTCCCCAATCGCAGCACCAAAATTCGAGAAGAGGGGGGACGTTGAGGCCTCTTCTGTTGCCATTAGTACACCGCCAATCAAGCAATGTGTGGGAGCGCTCTCAACTAAGAACCCGAACTTGAGAACGAGGGTCAGATCATCGGCTCCTCGAGGGTCAGCTCAGTTTCGGCTCATGTCTCTAGAGCTATATCGGCTCATTGTGATATCATCTGAGCATCTGGATGGGCTCGAGTACACCTCTTGACTGGAGGTCACCCTGAGACCGTTACCGAGCCTTGCTTGAGATGATTAATTTTCTCTCAACTGAGAAATGTATTGGTACTCAAAACACTTGTCCTGCGGGACCACCCCATCTCATCTCATGTTACAGAAAGGACGACAAATATATGCATAAGTGATCCTGATATTCTGAGTGCAGCTGAGTGCAGCTCAGAGACGTCCACCCAATGTATGTTGCACTTCAGAGACCATCTGCTAACCAGGAACATATGATACGGCCCTTCGACAGCGGCATGTGCGGCATCAGGCGGCAGGCTCGGCGCTGGAGCCAACGCACTTCAAAGCAAGCCACCGAGCAAGCGAATTGTTGCTCTCTCTTCTCTTCTCTTCCAACTCCATCCCCCCTCACTGCCTCTCACCCTCTTATTATCCCTCCAGGCTCTCGCCCTCCTCCAACCCTTGCAGGCCTACCTTGTGAAACCCGGATCAGTGACAGTGAGTTACTTCCCACTTACTAGCCTCTCACATTACATTCACCTTCCTTAAGTTTCGATGATATGATTGTAGGTGATGAGGCAATGACGTGGCATAAGAACCCAAGATGACAGGCTACTCACGGTAAGTCCATTGGCCCTGTACTAGTCACCCTTAATGCATCAACATATTGACCGCCATTCAGAATCCACATTTCCACCATTTCCTGAGTAGTGTCGCTTCCCAGTCACTGGGGGAGGGTGGGCGGGGTGGGATGTAACATTACAGTAGTATGATTTGAATTGTACAATATAGTCTAGTAGTACTGTTTGCTAGTAGCTTGTATTGTATATCATGTACAGTATTGGTGTAGAATCTACATAAAATTGAATTTTATATCAGATATGTTTTTTCTGTAAGATATGTCATCTGAAAGCGAGAAACCCAAAAGAAAAAAGAAATGGAAAATATATTAAATTCAAGCTCCGCCCCTTGTAGTCGCCTCAAAAGCTTGATCTCAGGTTGAGGTTTTTTGTTGAGCTCAGCGAGGTACACGCTCTCAACTGAGTCTCATTCAACTTCGGTAATGGCAACAGCAGGAGGTTTCGCTGTGGAGTGGTTGGCACCTCCGGGTGCCGAATTTCGGACCCGCGGTCGGGGTGATCCAGACACTTTCCATGGCACGCGGTGTATTGTTCATGATCTAGGGATTACCGAGATGCCCGCTCTAGCCTGAAACCAGAAGGATGTCCGAATGATAGCGGGCAGGGTCCTCAAGCTAGCTCTCAAGGGGCGTTCAACCCGGGGAACGTCACTAGTCGGCGAACGACATGGATTTTTGAAGTACTGGCAGCAGGAACTTCTTGTGGTTTCTGTTGATCTAGAAGAAGACACCGCGCGGCGGTAAGAGGGCGACGGCAAGCTCGGTGAGTGACCATCGGTTGTAGAATGACCCTTTGTTATCGGACGTGGGTCGTAGCTGATGCACCGCACCTTTTCGTTCATCACACTCTTCTTCTATACATTGAATGTAGACTTCCCGATCGAGTGGCGGTATCTAGGAGAAGAAAGGAACCAATCTCTTACCCAGTACGTGAATGCTATTCCTGCGTGTGAGCATGGTATCATCATCAATTGATTCCAGCAAAGAGAAGCTAGACCTGCCAAGTCACTTCGAGGCTACGCGCTGTCCATATCGGCATACTCCACCATGTCACCTTGGCGATCATGACCTTTCCTGTATCACAGCGAGCTTCGTGAGGGCCTCGTCAACTTGACGACAACGATATCTTGACCTTCAGAACGCGAGTTCCAAAACAATTGCACGGCTATTGGTAGGTGGCGACTTGAGGACAATACAAAGTGATTTATCAATAGGTTCATCGAGACTTCTGTCTCGATTGGCTTGCAAGCCTTACAGGCGTGATGTACTGGCAGAAGGAGGAGGAGGAGGAAAAGCAGGAGGGAAGGGGGAAAAAGAGTCTCGACAACTGCTCAACCGGTTCTAGGATAGCTTCTTTCGGGTAAGAATATCCATCTCAGGCTCAGGGATCAGTTCGCAACAAATGCACAGCTTTCTGTAGTTTATCGTCATTGGGCATCTTTCTCTGCCGGCAGGTATGTACTATGCAACCTTCCAAACAGTGGCTATTGGGGACGAGTGATTCATTTGGATCGTCTGACTTTTGCTATCACGGTACGCCGCAATGACGCGTAGGATGCTTACTACCGCTGCAACGATTCAACATCAGACTGTCACTGGTGACTGTAAGTTATAAGTGGGCACTGCCCATTGATGATGCCGTGACTAATAACACGCGTTTTGCAGATCATCATAGGCCGAGTGGGGGCTGAGTGTATGAACAATACAACGAAAGTCCGATTACTATGTACGTGTTATCGCGACAACCCAGAGACAACTAGCATAGCTAACGGCGTTTCTATGGTTGTTCTCGACGTAAACTGTTCTACTCGGTTACTTTCCAGACTACCTGTCAACCAGTGGGCGGATACCCGCGATATGTATATTCAAGGAACTCTACACTAGTATGAAGACCCAAGTGTACAAAAATTATTGTGCCCACATACATACGTAGTGCATCACACATACAGGAAGCACGTGATATATATGGGGTGAAAACTGAAAAGTCGCTAGAAAAGTCAAATTCTTGGTGATTTAGCAGCTTAATGGGCGAATGAATTTACTTGCGCACCGATTGACCCCACAGTCACGCTGATTCTGCTAAGTGGGTCTCGATACATATCATATTTGGTTCTAGGATCCCATTGCTTGAGGTCATAATCTGGATATTTCTACCTAGGATAGATGGTCACTGTGCTTGGCCGCAATAGAAGCATGGTACTTTAAATGTTCTTGGTTCGCCCTCTCTTCAGAGCGAAATTGCGTAAGAAGCTTGCGCAAGTCCTCATATACATACGCGACCATGGAATCGGGACTTAGAGAATTTCACTCGAGGCACAGGCGCTTTAATTGGGCAGGAAATGCTTACTGGTCTACTCTGAGTCATC